>JAQGBW010002679.1:0-18880 GCA_034698625.1 Julus scanicus
TGAGGGTGCGCCACCTGCTATGACGCGTAGGCATACTTTCCGCGCGTCTTCCGTCCAGTGAGAATGGGGCATAACTGCCAGTTGGAGGCGAGATTAGAAGCTAAGCGTTTCCGTGACGTTTTCGTGACGTTCAGGCCAATTTGCCCCACGGCGCCTATAGAAGTTTCACTTCAAAAACTTGTAATTTTACCTGACAAAACTTTTTGTTACAAATCATGAATCATTCAGTTCAACATCAGACCATATTTTATGTTTTGAAATACTGTACTTGTAATGGTATGCCAAGGAATCGGTGAAGTTGGGTCAAGCATTAGTCAGTTAAAAGTGCTTTTGTAACAAATTAATAATTTTCAGTTTTTTGGGGTTAAATGAGCTTATTAATAATTAATTAAACGTGCTTTGACCATGCAATATCTCGAAATAAATGTTTCCACATTTTCCAGATATCGCATTATATCTTCGATATAATTACTACAAACAATCATATTAATAAGGTATGCTTTCGTACACAAATATGAAGGCCTATTTTTAAGTCAAGATAAGGTGTTGTTGAAATTGAGTGTGCTTTATTCGTGAAGATTTGAAATCTTCGTATTTTCCAGTTTGCATAAACATCGATCATATTTTAAAGATTAAACGTGACCATTTTTTATCAACAAACTCATATCTTTATATGGTTAGTTTAGAATTTTAATACTCTTCAGATCTAATGTAAAATGTGCTACAAATTTAAATCTGATTGCTCATCACAAACACTGGCATGACAGTCAATTTTCAGTATAACAATAATAGCACTTAATAGGTCAAATTTCGATGCAAAAATATGCATATGGCAGTGAAATCATAAAATTCAGAAATTGAGAATTGAGTTTTGATAGAAATGGACACTGTAGAATCACAGCTTTTTTTCCCACTGTTACTGTGACATTTTCTATAAGCTTACTCGTGTTTTGTATGATTATCATGTTCTTTTTTAATTTTTTTTGGTTCATTCTTTTATTTGTAAATGTATTTTGACATATGACGATCTCTTTTTTTTTTCATTCAGCAGGGATCCTTGCAATTGTGATGATTTCTCATTTGGCCTTAAGATAGATATGTTCATGTAGAACCACTGTAAATGCATAAATCAAGACATAGATTCGAGCATATACGTATTAGACCAGGCCTATGGGATCAATTCAATAAAAGTTTTTATATATACACATGAATTATGGTATTCTTTATCCTCGTTTTTTTACTCCTTCCATCCTAGCACATTGTTTTCTAAAAAAAAAGAGTAACCCAAAAAGTGGATCAGGGTTACCTAATTTAGCTACAGAATTATATAAATGGTCGCGATTGGATGCAAAATATAATCACCGAGTGTTAAATAAACTTATTTTGGTCATTTATTTGAGGGCCGTAGACAATTGAAATAATCGTCGTGAATTACATTTTAATTGTTATAGCCATCTCAATGACGAGTGTATAACATCTCGATTTTAAATTTAATTCTCTCACAGTGATTAAAAATAAATTACATACGCACATGGTTAGACCTTCGAGTTGGCAACTAGGCCGTTAATTCCTGTAATTGTTTTTGGTTTCGAAAAAAAGAGTTATTAATCAATGTGAAGATAAAGGATTTAACGTCACGCTAAATAAAATGGTGTTGAGTACTTTTGCAAGTTTTGAAAATAATTTTCATTCTGCTAAACTGTAACTGTAACTTCAGATAAAGGACATATCAATCAAATCAACTCAGTATCTCTATATCCTGAATAACATGTCATGTTGGCTTTAAAAAAGTAATGCAATGTTGGCCATTTAAGGCGAGTTTTCTTCAAATGTCACCTCTTGACAAAAATTATGAAAATACTTAAATATAAAACATTAAACTATATACAGCATTCTATTTCACCACTTTTGTCGGCGTCACAACGAAATTGTGTATTGTCAATATAAATTACACAAATTTCTTAACTCGAAATAATCTGATAATACTTTACATGTACGAGAAATTGGTTAGTAACTCTTACTCAAAATAATTTATAACGACAGGTTTTTAAAAACCCGTTTAAATGGCAGACAGTTTAGACGCGTATTAAATCAACGGTCTTTACTGACTTAAATATTAAATAGGTTGAATATATAGACCGGAAGGGCTTATTTCGACGGAAGTGAATATGCGCACGCGCACGGAACTGATTTCGGCGAAATTTCTAGTGTTTCACTTTCCAAAAACATTAACTGGCCATTAAAGGTAATTTCCCATTCGAAAAAACAATGAAGACCTTCATATGTAATGCTTGTCAAACAGCAAGGGATGGTGCAACTAGTTTATAATTTATCATTGTTGTTATTATACAGAATTTCTGCTATTTTTTTTTTTCCGACACAATGATGAAGATTTGGATCTTGACCCATATTTCTCGGTTTGGCCTTTCAAAATTAATGGCTCAGTTCTGAATATTTCAAAAGCGACAATTTAAAATGATGGAAATTTGAAATTAAAGTGAAATGTTTAATTGAATTAATAATTAAAATCGTCTTAGCTGGAGTGTGAATAAACGCGCATTAACACATTTATTAAAAGTACGGATTAGGCCGCACAAGTACGGCTATTGTTCCTTGTTTAGCATTGACCACGTTAGTTGGTAATCAGAGCATTAATTTTTTTTAATTAAAAAAATAACTAGATCACGATTTCCGTCCCCATACGCAATTCGTAGTTTCATTTGGAGTGAAAACAATCATATAATAATAATAATATGCATTAAACTGATGGAGCGACTGTGAAGACCTTGCCATTTAACAATTACGGCGCTCCGGTTAACCGATTCTCACAAATTTAATACTGTGATGAAAACAAAAGGAGCGGCTTTATCAGAAGGTGAAAACCAGTAGGGGTAAACTCAATGGTCAAACCTAAAAAAATAACAGTCGGTCACTGGGAACAACAAATGCATAGTACAAAATTTAAAAAAGGGCGCATGTATAATACCACAATACAGGAAGAAATGAATTACAACAATAGAAAGGGAATGTAAAAAAACTCAGCCCAATTCCTAGCGAATTTAGCCTAATTTTGGAATATTAAGGTCAGAAGTGTGGAGAGTGAAATTATTGTTATCGTACTTTCCAGCAACTCATTTCGTGACATAAGATAAGGTAATAATCCCAAATGATGGTCAGTGGACCAAATTAGATGAGCTATTCATTTATACTATCATCCTACATTGAAAGGGTAATTATATATATATATCTTTTTTAAATAAAAAATATATTAGTTTTGCTTCAGATCATATTGTATATTGGCCCAAATATCGTAAATATGCACTTCTCGTATATAATTATATATATTTACAGTTAAGAAAATCTGTAATTTTTCTTTCTTTATACAATGCTATTAATTTTTTATTTATATGTATCGTGTAAAATATAAATTTTCATTTATAAATGATGGCATATACGAAGTTAGTTATTTAAAGCCTGTATGCAATACGCATGTCTACATAATTGATAAAACGACATGAAATAATACATACAGTGTGAGTCATAAAAAGTAGAACCCAATAAAAAAATCACAACTTCGTGAAAAATGCTTCAATTTAAATTAAATTTGACACTTACACAGAACAATAGTGTATTAACAAAAAACGTTTTCCAGACATGCGACAAATCTCGTATTTTTTCATTTTTCAACAAAAGACGGTGCACCCGCTAACCGTACTCGAGAAACAGTTCATTGAACCAAACCACTGACCACCAAACAGTCCGGACTTGAATCCAGTGGACTACAAAATTTGGGGAGTTTTCCAGGAAAAGGTTTACAATTCGAAGATTAATAATATCGAAGACTTGAAACTACAAATTAAGAAAACTTTGATTGAACTCGACCGGCGTATAATCGATTCGTCAATCAAAGAATGGCGCGTTAGATTCCGGGAACATTTTGAGCACATGTTATAATTCATTTACGTTACTACACTATTGTTTTATGTAAGTGCCAAATTTCATTTCAATCAAAGCATTTTTCACCAAGTTGTGATTTTTTTATTGGGTTCTACGTTTTTACGACTCACAGTATATATTATACACATGAGCTAAAGGCACATGTATGTATATATATTGTAGTTGGTCCTATATATCGGATATAAATTGTCATATATTTTTAACAACAAAACAAAAAATGTAACATTTCAATGTGGGATGATATGGAGGCAGCGAACAACATACATTTGGAGTATTTTTTGCATGAAATCTCTGCCTAGTCAATGTTCCAATTAGCCATGCATGTATCTAATTAACCAAACAAGCATACAAACTAAAACATTTATGAGGTACCTTTACGTAGGTGGCTGAACAGCCTTATTTAGGAGGCTGGAATGCAACAGAATGTCATATTATAGTACACATTTCATTTCAATTACATTCCATCAATTCCAAGACTAAGACATTTATTTGACTGGCTACAAATTCAGCAGACGGTGCTTTTTTTTTTTTTTTTTTTTTTTTTACAAAATCAGCACGAGTCTGGACATCCAAGAGAAGACAACATTTTTTACTTACATAAAAATTCGTTTTAGAATAATTCTCCAAAGTCAGCCAAAAAATCATGTAATTTATATATATATACATATATAGTAGCCTATACTGGGTTAGGGACAAACCTTTCAGGACGCAAAAAGACCAGACCTTGTTTAAGTTGAGCAGACATATTTTTTTTCTACAGTTCAAGCATATAATCTGTGTGATATAACAAAACTAAAATATAGCATAAAAATAGCCTTGATGTCAATTTTCGAGGTTATTAGTATTTATGGCATCACTGTCAAAGAATCAAACTTTTGACTTTGTTAGTAAATCATAGGTTTTCGTAACACAGTTTCAACTAAAAACAGAATTTCTTGAAAAAAGCAAAGCTGACGTAACTTTTCAGGACTAGCATTGAAAAACTTCAAGAACTTTTATGCAGATTGGAAAGCACGTGCACATGTAAAGACAGGTTAGTATTACACATTTATTTGTAGAGATTTATGAGCATTTACCTATATAATCTTAGTAAAATTGCAGTCAACTGAAGCATCACTAACCCTTCCAGAATTCTGATTTACAGCAACTTATCCATAATCTCCACATATTTAATTTAGTAAAATTATAGTTAAGCTTATGGACAGAAATACGAGGAGTACATTTAGGCCATAAAGGGCCTAAACAATACCTGGGAAAACTATATCAGAGTTAAAAAAGATTCGACACATTCTACCTGATGAATTTTAACGATTGATTAACTAAATATTTTCAGTTAATTTAGTTAAAAATCATTACTCGAGTTTAAAAAGAAGATTGAGAACCTCGATTGTGGAAACAAAATTAATCCATTTTATCAATATCTATCTTCTGTGCCCTCAAAAACTAATAGAATTTCTAACTAGTGATTAAATATACACTAAAACATTTATTCAGCCAAAATTCGTATTTCCAGTTTGACCGGAAGTTATCAATCCATCAGTTTCAACTCAAGGCATCAGATAACTTTTTTAAAATCAGGTTTTTTTTTCATAAAATACGAATAACTTGCATTAGCGAATTTGTGGACCTTTTGCGGCTAGCTAACACGGCCAATTTTTAGAGGAACAATTCCGGTATTTTTTTGGAAAAAACTGAAGTTTCCAAGTTTTGTACACTGCATTAATGGTACTAAAGTTTCGTGGATAAAACTAAAATTTCACGTTAAACCTTAGGGGCCATTCAAAAACGACGTCCCCGAAATTCTTTCAAAAATTGACTACTATATCCCCTGTCCGCACTGTGCCCATTTCAGTCCAACCCACCCCCTTCCCTCATAGATGTCATTTTTTAAGTAGGGTGTCCAGAAAATGTGATGCAACATTTAAAGGCCCATCCTATACATTTCCAAGCACCCGTCCCACTGCCAATTCCACGACTTTTTCCAAATTTTTTATGATTAAGGGAAATTTCCTGACATGGAAGGGAAATTCCAGTATATATTTGGTATTTAACACAAAATTAGTAAAGTACATTTGGCACTGGGGACACATTTCTTCTGGTGTCCTTTTCACTGATCTTTAAAACTCAATTAAACAGAAAAACCAAAAAACTGAAAAATATATTATCATTAGTGGACGTTCATAATGGCCCACATGCCAGCAGACACCCTCCCCACTTGATGACGTCATTTTGGAATAGCCCTTACTGTGTTTCATAATAAAACATTCATGTAGTTTTACTGCATTGATTTTTGGATGAGATGCATCATAATGCGTTTGTGGAGATCCTTAAACAGCCCACCCTTGGAATTTTCAAAAATCACACCTATTCGTCCTGATGAAATTCTCAGAAATTCGTTTGTCCAACAAAGAGCATAGTATATATAGAGACGTCATGCAGGTGACCTTTCCCTGGGCTAGCCATGGATTGCATAATCCCTTTGTAATTCTTGAATCTATCCCGCACCTTACTGAGGCCCTCTTACGAAGCAAGGACATTTTTTTTCTTCTGTCCATTTTCAAAAACGAATTAATGACCAATTAATTTTCCTGCCCAGATCTCAATCAGTGTTGACCATTGTCCGTCCACTGGACGGGGCGTGATCGAAATATCTAACAACATTCTGACATGAAAGTTGTTTTATTCTCATGAAATCAGATATGAAGTCCAGCCTCGATGTGCATTCAACATGAGACAAAAATTTGAAAAATAAACATTAGACTATTCTGCATAAAAAGATGGCGTTAGTTAAACAAACGATCTATTGACAGGTTCATTTTTTCAGAATAATAAAAAAAAAAGTGCAACAGGTTGGAAAACCACGATTTTCGCTTACTGACCTTGTTCTACAAACCTAAAAAGCAGTACAATCATTTTTACAACCGTTATCCTTGTGGTAACAAAAGCCCAATCAGGAGACTACTACCCCCACCCCCACCTCCTCCCCCCTTTCGCCTCCTCCTTGCTCCCCTTAAGTAAGGGAGAAAGTTAAGTTTTACAAAGTTCCCTCAGACAGGAAAAATTTTGACTAAGGGGAAGGACGACGACCTCCATGGACACAAACACTCATAAAAATAATTAGATAAAAAAATTAGGCACACCTAGCTGGTCTTTCCAATCCCATGAAATACAATCCTCATAAATAACTAGTCATGGAAAGTATCTTGCGTCATATATAAAAAAAAAAAAAAATAGTTCACATCCGGATTTGAACCACACGAACATAAACAGAACGACAATAGGTCCATGGAACAAAAGTGAGCATAAAGTTGAAATTCGGTCAATAGCGTGAAGACTATGCAAAAACAGAAAAGGTACAATTTGGTCAGAGTTTCACCTGAAGATATAAAGGTGAAGACAATGTTTTCAACACATATACATTCGTAATAAAATAAGGTTTAACTCGGACAATAGACCAAACGCTTCAAAGTCCACATTATGCAAAAAAAAAGAAAGGTCCAATTACAAGAGTTTGTCTAGAAGATATGAAGGTGATGACCCAGTGTCGAACTGACCAGTGTGTCCCCTTAAACATTTCCACCATTTATTATAAATTAAAAGAAAAATTATTTTAAAATATTGAAATCTGTATTTATATTTAGAATCTATTGTATACTGCCATTACAGGGTGGGCCAATAAAAAATAAGCCACATTTATAAAAATCATAAAATTGTTGATTTAATAATGGACCTTGTTGAAAATTTGTACATGTGTACTTAAATAGGATATAAAAAAAATTCCCTATTTCAATTTGTGTTCAAAGTTAGCACCTTTCTTCGGAAACAGTTTCAAAAATTGCCTAGCACTGTAATTTTTCGTTTTTCGCAAAAAAACCTATCGCAGTTCTTTCTTCTTCAGTGAACGCCATTTTGAAAGAAATTCGAATGATTACATCATTAAAAAAGAACGTGAACGAGGGCAATTTGAAAGTAAAGAGAAAAACAATATTTGTACACATTTTTATTAAATTACATTAACAAATAACCTTTTTATAATTTTTATAAAGTTGGCTTACTTTTTATTGGCTGACCCTGTTTTATTGTTACTTGTTACTGTGTAATTACTAAAAAAAATTACATTTATTTCGCAAAAAGTGTAATAGTACCCTTTCCACATACTGGTACGTATTTTTAGAAAATTGTATTTATTTCTTATAAAAATTAAATGATAGCCTTATAGTTGTGGGTGGGTCCTATTTGTCTCCTGGCAACCAATAATTTTAGACTCAAGTGTATCTCTTCAAAACTGCATAAACTTGAGATGACACCCTACAACAGTTGCTAAGTCTCACATTTGGATGTCTTGAACTGCGCATGGACAAAGCCCATGCGCCCCCTATGGTTCAAATAGGGGAAACATGTTAAAACCATGTGGAGGGGCTGCCATGTTTCTTTTATGTTTCGCACACATGAAAAAGTCAAGTCGAACCAGACTTCGAAACCCGTGTATAAATGAACCTGTCTAAAATCATATTTTTCACTGGTCCCAAGAATATGCTTTTAGACAGGTTCTACTTTAGTAGCAATGGTCTCAAAAGGTTTGCTCATTCAGATTCAGATTAACCATGGAGTCAAACTGTTATTTTGAGAGAGGTATTTGCTGTAAGTTAGCATTTTTTTAGAATTTTGAGAAAACCATGGAACACCCTAAATTATATTTTAATTTTAACCTCTATTCCATGTACACTAATGTGAATACAGTAGAAACTCGATTATCCGAACATCAATCATCCAGATCCTCAATTACCCGGAAGTGCGGAGCCAAGATGTTTTTTAGGTGCGTATGCACCAAACGAAAGGTTTAAGACACATGAAACATACACATGCTACCTTAATGTAGTTTACCTGCAACGCCCGATCTCCTGAATTGAAAGACCTCCAATTCTTTTAAAAATGAACAATGATAGTTTTATTTGCATTTATAAAAGAATAATGGCTTCACAGTAAAAGTTTATTAAGTCTGTATGTACTACATGGTGTACCAGTTTTGGCTGCATTTGTTAATATTATGCCATACAATTCTTCATTTTGTTAAGTGAAGTATGAATGCTGTCTCGTATAATAAAAGTTATGCAAAATAAGTTATGTAATTCAGCTGCTGATCACTTTTGAAATCGTCCTTGGATATTTCTCCAGTGGTGTGACATGTTGCGAGAAAATGGTGGACATTTGGAATAAAAAAATTGAAACAAAATCCCGTAACGAATTATTTGCATCAATCACAAATACAATGCGCAGCTGTTATCAAAGTTAAAGAAGGTCCAACAAACTATTAACTCGCTCAATATTTGTTAAAAATGTGTTTTACAAAAAAAAGCTACTTTCGACTCATAAAGCCGGGTCTCCACCAAGACGTGCATGTACGTATATACACGTATTTACAAACATGTGAAAAAACGTTTGCCCTCAGGGTTTGTTTCAGCCGCCATTTTGTAAATATATGTGAATATCAAAATTTTACACCTATTAAATGTCTGTACAAAAAAGCTGTGCAATTTTGACATTTACATGTATTTATATATATTTTAAAAAATGGCGGCTGAAACAAACCCAGAGGGCAAACTTTTTTGCATATGTTTGCAAAAAACGTGTATATATATGTACATGTACGCCTTGGTGGAGACCTGGCTTAAGTTATAGGAATGTCCTCCTACATTTATAAGGAATATGTTTTAAGGGCCATTCAAAAAGGACGTCCTCAAGAAGAGGTGGGCGGTGTCTGATTGCATTTGGACAGGAGGTAGGGAGTAGCCATTCTGGACACCTTAAAAAAATAAATATAAGGTATATTTTATTAAAATGAGTGCAGACATACCTGCAGGTAACCACTAACTGGCAACTCAGAAATTGCCCTATACAGTAGAAACTCGATTATCCGGATTTTTGCTTATCCGGGTGACCCATGGTCCCAATTAGTCCGGATAATCGAGTTTTTACTTTACTGTAGTATGTAGCTATATATAATGTAATATCTAATAAACATGTTTGCAATTTGCAATTCAAAATGATACCTTCCTAATTTATGACTAATTAAAAATTAATGATTTAGTCATTAAATGTAATTACTTTATAGAAAGTATGAAGGTCGATAAAATATGTACTGCCAGAGATTTGACTAAGGAACAATGCAAATCTAAATTTAAACAGACCGATCCACTAACTATAATGCCTGGTAACACTACAGGGTGGGCCAATAAAAAGTAAGTCAAATTTATAAAAATCATAAAATGGTTATTTGTTAATGGAATTTATGGAAAATTTGTACATGTGTACTTAAATAGGCTACAAAAAATTTCCTCCTTCAATTTGTGTTCAAAGTTAGCACCTTTCTCCGGAAACAGTTTCAAAAATTGCCTAGCACTGTAATTTTTCATTTTACGCAAAAAGCCTATCGCGGTTCGTTCTTTTTCAGTGAACGCCATTTTGAAAGACAAATTCGAATGATTACGTCATTAAAAAAGAACGTGAACTAGGGCAATTCGAAAGTAAAAAGAAAAACAATATTTGTATCAATTTTTATTAAATTCCATTAACAAATAACCTTTTTATGATTTTTATAAAGTTGGCTTACTTTTTATTTGCCCACCCTGTAGATGAAACACAGGGTTTTGCAAATATGTTTTCAATATGTAGATGCTCACCAGAATTCAGCAAACAAGTTTCATGAAACATTTGGCCAAAAAAAACGTGTTCCCATGAAACATTTTGGTGATCTCTCAAGAGGCAATGAAGATCAAAGGAAATCAATGAAACATTGTTTCATGGTTAAGGCGCTCCTACCAAGGCCTAGCCGGACAGACCTACTGCACATGTGCAGTCACCAATGGGGCCATCTATGGTTCAAATGGGGAACCATATTAAAACCATGTTGGGGGACGCCATTTTCCGAACAAACAGAGAGCAGAAAAAGGTAGAAAGGAAATCTACTTTTTGCGTTGTGTGTAATGGGCGGAGCTAAAAATATAAAGGGGCGGCGCATCACTTTGTAAACGCCAGCGCGCATGTGCATGGCACCAGCCATGTGTGAATAATACTGCATTTACATGGGCTCTTAAAAGTACATTACTTCAATGAGTCAGCAATGTAAACATGTTAAAAGTACTTTGCTTTAATCTGAGCATACTTACTTTGAGAAGGGGCATGGGGGTTGTTTCATTGGAAGTACATCACTTAAATGTATTTTAGCAGACGACATTTCTGGTTAAAGCTAAAAGTTATTCGACAATAATAACAATTTTGAAGAGAAATTGGAGGGGCTTGTGGGTAATGAAGCATTTGGTTGTTTTATTTACAGAAGGGGCTTGTGGGTATTGAACCATTTTCTTAGTCATGTAAATTCAACCACAAGATGACTTGGTTTAAGGTACTTTTGTTCATCTCTTTATAATGTACTTTCAGTGCTCATGTAAACACAGTATAATTACATTTGGACAAACCTGTTTATGAAAATATGTTCACGAAACCACGCTTCGATAACTTGGTTTGCAGAAACTATATTGTATTTCAGTTTCGTGTTTCATCTAATGTGTACTAGGCATAAAGAAGCATGGTGGAAACATTTATGTAATGCGGATACAGTTTCAACTAACATTTGTTTCCCTGGCATTTTTCAACAATGTTCAACCCTTTTGCTAATGTTGGATCGTATGCTTAGTGCACTAAGTGACCAGAAAGGGTCACCATGACAATCTTTTGTTTCCCCAAACAACCGTTCGTCAATGAGAAGGATTGGAGATTTTAAACGGCAATTAACTAATGATTGTATCTTGAGTAGTACTCTTCTTGCCTTTACTAATTACAAGACAATGATACTGAAATCAACAACAGACGTGATTTAAAAGCGCTTAATTGGCTTTTAGCAGAAATCTAATTCGAATTAAATCCGGGATCTAAATGTAATCCTGTTGTCTCAAAACAAAGAGTTCAAGGAAGGTGATTAAAACATCGGCGGGGGTGGAGAATATATACAACTAGGTGCCAAAAATAGTGCCTTTAAATAGTTGGCTTAAAACTTTAGCGTCTATAATAATCTGATAGACATATTATGGCATTCCAGCCTGCTACAGCTAATTAACCACCAATGTGAAGTTACCTAGTATATATGTATTTTTATTGAATTGTATCCTGTGTAAATGAATAACCTCTTAAAATGTATCTTGTGTAAATGAATAACCTTTCTAAATGGATCCTGTGTAAATGAATGACCTCTCTAAATGAATCCTGTGTAAATGAATAACTTCTCTAAATGGATCCTGTGTAAATGAATAACCTCTCTAAATGGATCTTGTGTAAATGAATAACCTCTCTAATTATAGCCTGTGTAAATGAATAACCTCTCTAATTATAGCCTGTGTAAATGAATAACCTCTCCAAATGGATCCTGTGCAAATGAATAACCTCTCCAAAGGGATCCTGTGCAAATGAATACCCTCTCTAAATGGATCCTGTGTAAATAAATAAATCTCGAAATGGATCCTGTGTAAATGAAAAACCTCTCTAAATATATGGATTCTGTGTAAATAAAATACCTCGCTAAATGGATCCTGTGTAAATGAATAACCTCTCTAAATGAATCCTGTGTAAATGAATAACCTCTCGAAATGGATCCTGTGTAAATGAATACCCTCTCTAAATGGATCCTATGTAAATGAATACCCTCTCCAATTATATCCTGTGTAAATGAATAACCTCTAAAAATGTATCATGTGTAAATGAAAACCTCTCTAAAAGCATAAAATGCGCCAGTCCCGACTATAATTTGTTCTGATATTGATTTCGATACAATTTAAAGTATCGATATCTTAACTTATACTGCCATCCTTAGTAACAGACGGTTTGGGCACCCTGTACGATACTGTATTGAAGAAATTCTAGGAAAGTAACGGGCATCCATATGTAATCCAACTAAAGCCACATGCTAAATGTGTCTAGCCTAAAAGGTAGGTAAATATGAAAAATAATGCAATTGTGACGTCATACTAAAGAGCCGCTGGCTATTTATAAGCATTTTCTTTGTCGTACATAAATAAACATTTGAAGGCCAAGAAGCTTTAAATTTCTAAAGAAAGATGAGTCCAGTTATTGACTCCTGAATTCTTGGAGAGAAAGATGAGTTCAGTTATTGACTCCAGGGTTCTTGGAGAGTAATGTCGTACATGTGACGTCAGTCAAGAGAGACTATTTTCACTTGGCAATGTTTTTTTATAAGGAACCTTGTTTTCTTATATAGCTTAAAGGCAACGAGAAAAATATGTACTACTACCTTCACGTAAGTGGCTGAACAGCTTTAGGTGGCTGGAATGCCATACGCATAGTATGCTATTCCAGCCACCTAGGCTGCTCACCCGTTTTTTTAGAGGTACACATCGGTTAACACAGAGTCAATTCAATTCAGTCCCCTACAGTTGAAATAGGGTACTGAGTTGAATTTCCTCACAAATTAGATTTTCTTCACCCTGTACTTAAAATCTCTAGTAGTTTTTTTTAAGGATAGTATTTCCAAAACTTCTTTACATAAATAAGTTGCGATTTTCATTGAACTGAATAAAGTGCAGTTTACGTCGTTTGTTTTCCATCGTATTTGAAAATTATAATAATCCAAGCGGAAATGCTGTGCATTTTCTAACGCAATTTTGGGCCAAGGTTAAACAACAAATCTACATAATGGCGAATCTCGGAAATGGTGTATACTCCTATTAAAACTAGTTATATATTTTATCGGCACATTTACGAGTAGAGGTTTATGCAAAACAGTTTCACGGCTGTAGCTTTTGTTTTTATTTATTTTTTATTGTAATGGTCGCCTTCATGTTATCATATTGATATTAATCCAATGTCAATATCTACAGTGTACTGTATACATGTACATTAAACGTAGAAATAGGTGACCAGACGACCACCGTTCAAAACATTTAAGATCAGACACAAAAAACAAGACAGATACAAATTACATTCTTTTCACAGCAGTAAATTACATAAATGTACTGTAAGTGTAAACTAAACACATTCTGTTTACTAAAATAGAAAATGCGTCCTATGTTTCTTTTAATGTGCAAATAAATGGGCACATTTTTTGTAGATGTATTTTTAGAAATACCGTACGTTATGTTATTTGTCCGCGACTTCTATATGTGTGCTCTTCGACATACATGTACAGTATGTGTATAAAGTTAATTAAACAATAAAGATGCAACAAAATGGACTTTTAAGGACATGATGAATGTAATTATACTGTACATGTACTTCATCTTTTTAGTGGGTCAAATCTGAGAAAACCAGTGTTGAAAATATGCCAATATGAAGCCTTAATTATGTATGATCCTACAGTGTTTAAAATACATCGAGTTCCCAAAACTACTTTGAAATCCACCATACTCGTAATCAGCACTCCTGTCAATGAGTACAATTACCCAAAGTCTGATTACGTTACTACTGATTCTATGGAGTAGATACTCTTAATCAGTACTTCTGCACATGAGTACATACTTGACTAAGTTTGATTACTCATTTCACATCACTACTTATTACATGTACTACTTATAATATAGAGCAAGATACCACTGAAATCTTAATCAGTACTCTTACTCATGAGTACAATTTGCAGAAGTCCAGCACCAGGTCCTTTCAGTGAAACTATGCATAAGGGGAAGTTTCCAATATTGGATTACAGTATTATTAAACTAAACTGATTTCTGAAAACAAAGTTGTTATCAGGGTAATTTGACTCAATTTTTACACCGGATGTGCCAAACGTTACAGCTTGAGCCGAAGCCAATTACTAACAATGGGCTTAGTTTGTCAAAATAAGCGTTATTTCGCCTTTCACCACATGACATCAAACATGCTATCTGTCAAGTACAACAAATGAATTCACACACAACATGTTGTTCAATATTTACGGAAGGCCTCCATTTCATTTATGCCTACGTCAACGTGTTTATTCATAAAAACTCTCCAATGAATACAATTTTTACTGCCATTTCTTATAAGCTATACCTATTGAAAATCAGATGACGTTATACCATTTTTCCATTTACCATGACGTACAAAGAGGGACCGTATAGGTATGTTGCTTTTATGTTGTCGTATTAGGGTTCAGCCCCTCCTGGTGGCGAATGAACATTTAACATGGCATTTCCATAATGGAAGAGCCATTTATATTTCTCAATCGTGTACAAGGTCGTATATTTGAGGGAAGGATGAGGGGGATCTTGGGGATAGATCTCCACCCCCAAGAAATCCAAGAAAGTTTACAAATTTCAACCGAATCTACAAAATATTTTCTGCTCTACGTAGAAATGGAATTTTTTCGTATTAGATATGCGATTTTTTTAAAGGTTAAAGCGCGATTTTTATAAAGTAAAAGTGCGACAAAGCAGTTTTTCTGCATTAAAGATGCAATTTTTCAAAGGTAAAAATGAAATTTTACGGTAAAAAGCAGTTTTCTACTTTAAAGGTGCGATATTTCTATAAGGTAAAAGTGCAATTTATTTTAAGCGCTTTTTATTTTAATAAAAAGCAGTTTTTCTGCATTAAAAATGCAATTTTTTAAAAGTAAAAGTTCGAATTTACTTAGGTAAAAGTTCGATTTTTCTAAGGTAAACGTGCGATTTTTAAGATAAAAAGCAAATTTTCTGCATTAAAAGTATGATTTTTCTGCATTAAAAGTATGATTTTTCTGCATTAAAAGTATGATTTCTCTGCATTGAAAGTATGATTTTTCTGCATTAAAAGTATGATTTTTCTACATTAAAAGTATGATTTTTCGGCATTAAAAGTATGATTTATCTGCATTAAAAGTATGATTTTTCTGCATTAAAAGTATGATTTTTCTGCTTTA
Source organism: Julus scanicus (assembly GCA_034698625.1). Taxonomy (NCBI): domain Eukaryota; kingdom Metazoa; phylum Arthropoda; class Diplopoda; order Julida; family Julidae; genus Julus; species Julus scanicus. The sequence goes on from JAQGBW010002679.1 coordinate 15,836, forward strand.
AAACGTTTTTTTTTTTCAGTAAAAATGCGATTTTTCTGTTTTAAAAATGCAATTATTTGAATTAGTTACGATTTTTCTAAGGTAAAAATGCGGTTTCACCTTCACCTGGGCCAATTCTCAGCTCTGCTAGGCCCTGTATAATACTAGCGATCCTAAATATAGGGCCAAGATAGTCTACCCCAAGAATTTGAATCTTATCCCCACCACCCAAAATGTGAGGACATAATACACGGCCTTGGGTGTGAATAAAAAATAGTCACCAACCTCATGCACAAACAAACTGTATATAAGGATACATAAATAAGATTAATCCATCGAGGGTCTGTCATGAATTTCAACATAGCTATATTCCCAAATATAAACATGCTATCACACAATAACAGACTATCAAAATTCACTAGAAATTTAAAATGATGTCGTTTAAAACTAATTATTTCTCAACTCGAGGCACCAGAGACCCCAAATGACCCCAATGCTGAAATTGGCCAGCACTATGTTGCGAACGCCCTTAACAGACAGTTTGTATGTAAATTTGGCGTGAAAAATGGCGAGTCGATTGAGTATATGATTTCGGCAAACACGAATTGTTAAAGCAAAATCACTGTGATTAACATAATAAAACTAAGCGCTAGTTGGTAAACGTTTCCTTTAAAACCTTGTTGTTGCGATGCTTTTACTAGTTTACCTTAACACGATAATTTTTCTCCCCCCTACATGACTTTTTTGGTTCCACGTAGGATAATAATTTCTCGAGTGCGACCTCGACTGTCTGCTAAACATTTCGTAAATACCCCTTTCTCAAATATACGAAACATTCATCAAAAAGAAAGGTTGACCCTCGAAAGAACGAAACACCTTTCATGAAGTTTTTTTATATATTTTAATTTCCCCATCATGTAATTCCCACGAACTTTCAATGATGTCTAATAAATGCACCAATTGCGCAAAAAAAAAAATGACTTGTATTAAAAGTTGGTCAAGTTGAAATTTGCTATATAGTTTTCAGTTTAGAATAAAGATTAATAGTAGAAAAATGTACTAAGTCGATAAGTGTGTCACAATCTGATATAAACATGGAATGAAAAAAGAATTTTACAATATATGTATCATGAAAATGGATTGTATACACTGTGAGTCATAAAAAAGTAGAACCCAATGAAAAAATTGTTTGAAAAAAATCACCACTTCGGGAAAAATACTAGGATTTAATTAATAACATGACTACATATATATAGTATCGAAACTAAATATCAAAACAGCCTTGCAGACATTTAATTCATTTAGTTAGTGTCAAAACCAGAAATAAGATTAATTAAAACAGGTGTTGTTTTCTAAACAAAGGTATTAATTAAGAATGGATTATAATTTCCATAAATTAAACTATAGACAATATAATTAAGATGTGCAATATAGCGTAAATGTATATTTAAAGTTAATATTTTTGGAAAAAATATTCGAAAATTACACATTAATTTAAAAATACATACATCATCTATGACATTACTACTAAAATCAAAATATTTTAAAAACAGGTTACTGAGTATAGAGAAGGTGATTATCATTTGCAGAAAATATTAAAATAGCGTTTACTGTGAAATAACGCCAATAGCGATCTAGAATTCTAGGAAATTAGCATAGGGTTTAATCCATTATCTGACCACATCTATTGTATCGAGACTAATCCTTCCAGACCTTAGATCCTTTCCATTAATGCAAAATTAAGTAAAAACAACATCAAGGAAACAATAATTAAAGCAGGTGTTGTTTATGAACAAAGACATTAAATAAGAATGGAGTAGAACTGTCATAAATTATATTATCGACAAGATAATTAGCATTTGCACTAAGGCGTTAGTGCATATTCAAGCTTAAAATTTTCGGAAAAAGTGTTCGAAAATTAACCATCTATTTTAAAATTCATACATCATCTAAGATGTTTTTAAATACCATATAAGGAAAGAAAGCAGGCGTACACGTAATAAGGGGCCATTCAAAAAGGACGTCCCCTAAATACCTTTAAAATTTGACCCTCCCCCTACACCCTGTACAAATAGTGTTCATTTTAGCCAGACCCCCTCCCCCTCATTGACGTCCACCAGGTTTTGAAAATGCAAGTTCATTTGGGACTGGGGACATATTTCTTCCGGTGTCCATTTCCCCTTTCACTGATCTTTAAAATTCAGTTCAACAGAAAATCCAAAAACTAAAAAATACCATCATTAGCGGACGTCCATAATGGCTTCTCCCCCTCTTCCCCTGTCCACACAGTGTCAACATGCCACCAGACCCCGACACCCCCTCTTGAGAACGTAATTTTTGAATGACTCCTAAGCATATGTTATTCCCCTGTCCACATAAAGTGTCCACATGCCAGCAGACCTCGCCTCTCTCGAGGACGTCTTATTTGAATGGCCCTTAAGCATGTGTAATCCTCCTCCCCCTGGCCACATGCCAGCAGAATCCACCCCCACCCCTCTTGAGGATGTATTTTTGAAAGACCCTTAAGCATATGTAATCCTCCCCCCCATGTCCACATGCCAGCAGAATCAACCCTTGAAGACGTCCTTTATGAATGGCCCCTAAACACATGCAATTCCCCCTCCCCTTCACATAGTGTTCACATGACAGCAGACTCCCACCCCCTCTTAAGGACGTCCTTTTTTAATGTAACCTAAGAATATGTAACCTTACCTCCCAGTACACATGCCAGCAAACCCCCATCCCCTCTTGAGGACGTCTTTTTTTCGAATGGCTCCTAAGAATATGTACCCCTCCCTCCCTGTCCACAGGCCAGCAGACCCCCATCCCCTCTTGAGCACGTCTTTTTTGAATGGACCCTAAGCATTTGTAATTCCCCCTCCCCTGTCCACATAGTGTCCACATGACAGAAAACCCCCACCCCCTCTTGAGGACGTCCTTTTTGTATTTTCCCTAAGAATATGTACCCCTCCCTCCTTGTCCCCATGCCAGCAGACCCCACCCCCTTTGAGGACGTCTTTTTTGAATAGCCCCTAAGCACATGCAATTCCCCCAGCCCTATACACA
>JAQGBW010002680.1:0-18876 GCA_034698625.1 Julus scanicus
CTACAAAACGTTCCTTCGTAAAATATAACTCCTGGAACAAATTTAACGATCTTTATAGCGTCTGCGCATGACGGAAAGACAACCTTTAACTTATTTATCGTTACAGCCGGGTGCGACGTCTTGTTTAAGTGAAAAATCTTTGATTTGTCACATATCCGGAAGACGTTTTTTGTTCCAAAACTATTGTTCTATGTAGTTCCTAATTTATTTAAATCGAAGCATTTTTCACAAAGTTGTGATTCTATTTATTGGGTTCTACTTTTTCTGCATGAGCACTCATCGACCGATCAATGCAGAATTGAATTTTTCAGCACGAATTCAGTATAATATATGACGACTCTTGCAATTAATAATTGAAGATAAGGATTCAAAAACTTTTAATTAATAGTTGAATTACAAAAAGCACGAGGCCCATGTATTAAAACGAAGCACAAGCAAACTATATACGTTCATATATATTTTGTTAATTATCAATAATTCGAGGCAGTTTGTAGCACTTTCAACTTCAAATATCAATAAAAATACTTTCATAAACTGCAAAAATAAGACGATCGAGGAACATTTTTCCAATCACAATGTGTTGACTCCAACTAAAATATAATTCAAATGAATTTGCTGTACGCTTCAACGAGCGACAAAGTTACAAAAAAAAAGTTCTGGTAATTTCAAGAAACGTTGTGGCACACTAGACAAAAGGGCTAAAGTTGTCAAGGCACACCATCAGTTTTTTAAGACGCGATTTCTCTCATTTTTTTAAAGAAATGAATAAAAATCGGATACGAAAGTTTATAGTTAATATAAAGGTAACAATTTTTTAAAAAATAAAATCTTTTCAGCCCTTCCCGAACTCCCACATCACACACGGGGCACATCGGTTGGAAAAGCACTGATCAGGATTATCTTAGATCAGATAAAGTTAGGATAAAACTAAAAAATGCAAATAACGAGTACATTGAAGCCTTTCATTATAAGCTTCTGTTTTCAAATCTAAACAGTGAGAAGAACAATTGGGTGAGCTAACTTTTTTTTCACCATTCCTTGCACAGTATATACACAGATTTTTAGAACAAGAAAAAAAAAAAAGAAGAAGTTTAAACAACTGCAGTCCCTTCTGAAGCAAATGATGAAACAAAATGTTAAAATTAAAAACTAAACCCTACTGTATTTTGAAAGTTTTGTCTCGAACACAAAAGAGATTTCGGCTGCATTTTGTAAATTGTCGCAAATCAGAATTTCTCTTCTAAATTTGATCAAAACAATAAATTATTTCGCAAGTGATATATATCGAAACTTTTGAAAAACGTGGAGACAATCCACCAACAGCAATATCATTGTTGCTATTGCCAATTTATGTAAATAAAAGTCTTTAAATTTGTTCTGCAGAATAATAGGATTAGAATGAATTAGACATATTCTCAGAATTTACCGATTAATCTGAAATAATTAGCAGAAATAAAATGTGCTGTGTACATTGTAAATTTGACATTCACATAGCAAATATAATGGCATAAATCATGTACAAGAACAAAAATAGAACAGGCACCTAGCTTTTACATAATAAACTCAGGCAAAAAACATCCCCTTATAATCTTGATGCAGCAGGCATCTATCATTCATCGCCTTTAAAACTCTGTCATCCCTGTTTCCCTCCGGGATCTCTCGATGCTCCTGTTGCCTATAATGAAAATATAACTGTATCAAAATCGGAATAACATTCATAACATAAATTTAACATTTTCCAAGTCTAACTATGATCTAACACAAACGTGTGCGACTCGAAAGTTTTTGTACTGGTTGTGAAGATACTTTTTAGCAGAACAATTTTGGAACTTTGTCCGAAAACAACTATGGAAAACAGTAAAACCACACTCTTGATAACTCACTTAGGAATCGAACCTCGGTCTCCAAAATACAAAGCGGATAGCATAAACTCCACCCCACCTAGCTATCCAAGTCTTAATTTTCATCCATAAGAGCATCTCTCCAGATATTTGTAATTATTTGCTGCTTATTTACTAGGCACAAATTGTGCAAGCACATAAAGAATGCACAGAGAAGGAACATATAAATAAATGTAGGATCCGGATACAAAAGTTGCCAAAGCTAGAGCTCACCGGTCAAAGTAACACCTTCCTCTAAATGCGCAGTGATGTGCATAATACGCTGGAGCAGGAATGGACACGGACCGTGTGCAACGAGCATACACGTGACAAAGCTGATAGGTCAGTTTCTGGATTTCATCTGCTGAAAAATTACTATCATCATACAGAACGTAGTAATGTGCTGGTCGACTAGTACCCTAAAACGAAATTTAAATTATCAATATAATTGGACAACAACATAAATAAATAAGTCAATGGAGTTCATCACGGAAAGCTATCAAGAGAAAAACCGTTCAAGATACCCCTTCTATTCATGCTTTGCTTAACTCAATTTCTCTACACGCTAAAGTCAGCACGTAAATGCCTTTTATGAAACGGTGTGCAACCCCTGAAAAGCGTTCCACAAAACCACAGGGCCGCGCACGAACGAGTTTGAATACTGCTGTTCTAAACTTTTATATCACATCTTGTTTCACATTATTTTTATGCCTAAAGGCGGGACTCCACCAAGAGTATCAACCAAAAAGCACTTTTTTTAAACAAATTTGTAAAAATCTTTGCTTACAATTTTTGTTTCAGTAAACTTATGATGCGTTATGATTTTCGTAGCGGTCTTGATCAAAGGTAAAAAAAATGAGTCGGTCGACAGCTCAACCAAGACCTGATCTGACAGTGTGCAGTCGAAATGAAGTTCAACGATACAGCTGATTGCAAAAATAACGTTAAAGTTTTAAAATATCAATATCTAAAAGTAGATATGTAGATCGTCTGCAATTCACGGGTCTAAAATTGTGCAGACGGTAGCGATCCTGCCTTGGTATGAGCGCCATAAACACGACACATTGAATCAGGTTTTTTTTTGTCTTTTGGGGGAGACGCTTCGATTTCATTACCATTCTTGTGACTTTATGGTTTCGGTTTTGTGTATGTGGATTCAGGATTCATTTTGCATGATAATCTTGGTGGAGACCCGGCTCAACGACCACTATAGGAGTACACATAATCACATGCATAACTTTGTGTGTGTGTTTAAAAAAACTAACCTGAATTCCATTATGAGAGCACAAATAAAAGTCAAACTCTAACGGATGTACAATATCCGTATCGACGGTTGTTCCAGCTGGAACGTTGCCAGACCTGCCCACTTTGTCTTTATCTTCTTTGCAAAATAAACGTGTGTGGTGGCGCTTTTGAACCACAATAAATGTAATCAGTGGCTTGTACGATGGACTGCAAGCAAAGCATGCTTGTTGTATGGCTTGCAACTCACTCGCAAGCACCTAGAAAACACAAGGCAAAAAATTCAGAAAACAATGCGAAACATAAATAGTACGGCAGGACGCCCGAGGAATTTAAGCACTAGACATCTGGAAATGGCGGCTAAAATCAATTAAAAGGAAATTGGTTAACTTTTGTCCTAACTAGTTAATCAATTTCCTGTACAGCCAATGCTGGTCACCCAAATATACAGATAGTGCTCATCCCAAGGGACACGTGAGGATCATCTCCTGTCAGCCCTTGGGATGACCACCATGGGTATATCAGGACCCAGCATCTCAAGAGACTTCAGCCAGTCTGAGATTCCAGAGCTGTACAATAGCTAAATACTTGTATTGCTATGCCATGTTACAAAACTTGGAAATAAAGAACTTATTGTTTTCTAAACTAAAATGTTTTGAACTCAAACTGTAAACTCAAAATAATGTTTTCTGTGAAGGGTTTTTGGCTATGTCCATAGCCCAAACTATCTCACTACAATAACTTCAAACTCGGACAGTTCCCTGTAGGAACGAAACTAGTAGGACTTAGTCTTGTCAATCGCTGCATTCCAACGATCTTTTGTCATTTGAACACACGGTAGGTCGCAACCTCCGTTAATCGTCCAACCGACCCTCGGGACACATCTCTTAAATTCTGATTCTAGCTTTTCTGATCACTCGGCACCTACTATGGATAGTCACCGAATGACCACTAGAAACGGCGGACCAAAGGGACCGCCGCAGACTTTTCCAAGTTCAGCTAGCCACCGAAGCTCCGAGTATTGACAAACGCCCGGTGGAACACACCTATCGGGATCCTGCACTACGGAATTAACTACGGGAATTAGCTCGATAACAAAGTTGAAATTGTATTTAAAAAAGGAAAAAACTCACATCCTTAAACTGGCCTTCACTGACTCCATCACGATAAAAAATAATTCTCTTGGGCGCAGGGGCACCTGGAAGCTTTTGACGGAAATTTTTAAGCAATTGCACGGTGATATCTTTCAAATCCTGAATTATTTCTTGACGATGCGCTTGCATGCTGATTCGGGCTGCATATTTAAACGCCTGTTTGTCATAACTGCCAGTTACCTAAAAACACCCATTAAAATGCTTATTAAGAAATCGTTTAGCACACGGTACACAGTAACACATCGACATGCAATCATGGATAAATAGGACAAAATACGCTAATATTAGCAAAGCCGCTTACAGCTGCAATAGAAGGTTTTGTATCATCACCCGGAGCTGGGTGAGTGACATCAGCTCCCATGATAATAACAGCTTCTCGCATTATAGGAGATCTTGAGCAAACGCATTTTAAAAAAAAAACATTAGAAAATAAAACTTCTTTTATTTTTTAGACAAGAATAAAATACTTACAGCATTTGTCCCGATATCACGGCATTCGTTTCTCCCAACTTTGCATTAATTTTTTGGCACAGGTTAGCTAATGTTTGAGGACTTATTTTAAACACATTCTTTGGTAAAACACATTGTGTGGCTATGCCAATTTGAAGATCCCCCACCCTCTTCACCTCGCCTATGAAAATATAAAAAATAAAAAGTGGGAGAACAATTTTTCCATAAACTAAGGCAATCGCCAACTTAGGAATTCTTCCTACATGGGGACACTTGTATTCCAAACCATATCGAGGGAACTTTAACGTGCAGAGAGCAAAGAGGCGCCTCTTAAGGCGTGTTTCCACGTGAGATTAACTGTCGCGAGTTACTCGTCGTGCATCTCGTATTCCACAAAATCTCCCAAACTCACAATTAAACATTAAAAACCCTAAACTTAAGCATCTCGACAACTGCTCTCCAAATTCGAACATGGTTCGTAATTTGCATGCACATTTTTGCACGTGCTACACCGAGAACTGCCTCTCGAGAGTTTCTCACGTGGAAACGCACATTAATTTGGTAAATTTTGTGGAATACGAGATGCGTGACGACTAACTCGCGAGAGTTAATCTCACGTAAAAAAATGTACCTTTAAAGAATGTTGCCCATTCGTAAAATTTCAACCGACCTCATCCGCCGCATACTACAAACGGGAGGCAAGGGCGTACTTACCGTAAATGTCGCCGCTCTTCATTTGAGGCATAACAACAATTATTAGATTTATGTCATTGAATTGATGCAGCAAATTATCAATTTCAATATAAATTTCTCTCGCAGATCGTAGCCTTCTAACGCAACATGGTTCATTGGGCAAACTCAAGCCAGCTTCACGGGCAGTCTTTGCAAGTTCTCTGCAGAAATGTCTAACAAAAAAAACCACAATCACAGTGTACGTATAATAATGGCGTCTGCGTCAAACAAATTTCGCTGAAGAAAAAATAATTACAGTAAGGTGTCATCTCTTGTTCGACCATCGAAGCACAGCAAAGCCAATTGCTTAACTTGAGCTCCGGTGTAAAACTGGTAATTTCTCATGTTCCAACTACCTTCACGAACATTTGCTTTTTGATTGGACTACATATCAAACAAACATTTAAACGCGTTAGAAACTTCATCCAACTCGAATAATAGGCATAACAGAAAAATGAGTTAAAACCGCAAACCTTGTATTCAATTGCTGGAGCATCAAGTACACGTCCATTGAATTCCACCATACTTTTATTCACAGATATGCCAAAAGCCTGAGTAATTTTGTCAGCTTGAAAATTCAGATCACTCACCTATAGATGGATTCATTTAAAAAAAAAACACAATTACTATGTACTAGATATAATTTCAGCAATTAACTAATATTTGGTTTACATACAATTCTGTTTATTTCCTTTTCCCTCTGAGGTGCAGGTTTTGCAGAGTACTATATTAATAAGCAATTAGAAATGTTTCAGAACATAAAAAAAATTGATAAGATGAAACAAAATTTAAGAATTTAAAGAAGTAGTCTTACTCTGATTAATTGGGAAGTTAATTCATCACTTAACTTCTTCAGCTGCTGGCCTTTCTTGACAATGCACATCTGCAACGAAGAAATTCACTTAATTAATGAAATATAAATAGTACAATATCCAACGCAAAAATATTTAATAACGAAATCTTACTTCCATGGGAATATAGCGATGCTTATCTTTTGGCTGAGCTTGTAAGCAATGCAGGTGGGGATATCTAAAATCACAAGTTTATTATAAAGGTATCCAATCTGCTTTTACAACACGTAATAGCAATGAAAGCTGTCTGCCTAACCTTAGACGGATCTGATATTGTTTTACAAAATAGTCCGCAACCTTACACGGAATATCAGGACCAGCTTCCTGACTCATGGGGAACCTATGAAAATGAATGCAAATCAGTTTTGGTTAAACGAATCCATAAATCGCTTAAACGTTTTGTATTTATTAATTAAATTGAAATGTTTTGTTGGAGCATATTCATCAGAAGCATTTAAGAAGCAATATGATATGGATTAAAAAAAGCTCGGATATTTATACTAACAGCTGTTCAGAAGCAGGTTTTGGTGAAAGGCCAATCAACTTGTAAGTACGCCTTGTGAGCATTGGGTAGGTAGCAGTATCAATTTCAACAGCCAAACCTGGGATGATAAACAATAAACAAGAAGTTAAAATGACTATTACACACTTAAAATGTCTCAACTGTTGGCGATAGCCAAAACATTTACCTTTAATATGATCGTTAAATTGCTCATGATCTCTGCTCGACAATGGCCTCCTCGATGCATCCGGTCCAAGAACCTCGTCTAAAAGCTTCAAGACCGACTGCCCTTTATGGAAAACCCTCACCGATGCTTTAAATAAGAAAACAAAATAACATCTTTATAGCCTGATCCGATATTACATTTGTAGTTTAACAGCTACTCCAAAATCGGCACGGACAAAACTGCCGGTATGCTTTTTTATTCTAGGTACGTACAATCGACTTGCAGCATCGTAGTTTTCCAGGCTGTCGGTCGTACGCTTTGGTAATAACCATTCCAGAACTCTAGCCCTACACCGGCAGGATCTCCGGGATGAGTAAAGAAGTATTGGTTGATGGGAAAGAAACTGGAAAAAAAACCAATTCAAACAATTGCATAGCTAGTTATTAATAAAATGAAACGTACAAACTTATAAATTATATTATTATGGCAAGAGGAATCGCGTTCTAATAAAATCTACTTTTACCTCACTATTTAACTAGCAAAAATACTATAATTATAAATTAGAATAAATTAAATGTTGGTTGTTTTGCCAAATAAAACGTAACAATGAAATAACATTCTCACCGTTGGTTGGGCATCTCTCGAAACACTATGTCCAAAGCTTGAATAGCATCCTGTGGATTTTCCCTCGTTTTGCCATTAAGAAATTGCATCAAACCGTACAATGGAATCTCAGCAGCTAGCTGAAGAGCAACGTGAAAAGGCCTTGCATTTACACCGTCTCCTTCGAGCTTAACATCTGCTTCGTGCTAAATTTCAAAGTTGGCAGAAGAGATCATAAACGAAATGCAATAAACGCTGTATAACATATTTTATAAAGCACGAACGGATAAAAATAAAATCCAGGCTTACCTTTCCTGTAAAGCGCAACTGGCAATGTGTATACATATTTTTTTTCCCATCGAACACGGGATAAACGTTCGCAAATATGTTGGTGGATCCTCTTACAAATGCTCTAACGATTTCGCGCATTTTGGCCTTGTTCCTCACTTCCGGCTTAACATCTACATCATAATGACAAATGGTCACGTCGCCGTTTAATTTCATGGGAAAGAAATTTGCTCTAAGTTTGATAACTCGGCCAGCTTTTCCGATGTTTGGTCTTGGAATTGGATTTTTAGACGGGGGCCTCATCTCGATCTTTAAACCTGCTATTTCTTTAGTAGGAGGTTGTGGACCTGGTGAACGAAAACCTTGCTGGCCTTGTTGCGTTGGTGGTGCACTCTGCTGCTTTGCTGGGGTACTCGGCTGCTTTGGTGGGGTACTCGGCTGCTTTGGTGGGGTACTCTGCTGCCTTGGTGGGATACTCTGCTGCTTTGGATCTTCGTGCAGCTGCTTTATTGGTGCATGCAACTGCTTTGGCGGTGTAGGCAGCTGTTCTGGTTGCGGAACAATTCTGGAATAAAAAAAATCAATTATGCAAACAATATTGTACACCATCTCTCAGGAATTGGGGTCCAGCCTATTCATTGTCTACATTTTTTCCAAAACAACACTTCAATAATAGAGCATGTGTGTGGCTTAGTTCATTTTGTCATATTTTCTAAATATTTCAGCATAAAATGATATATTACCGTTTCTCTTGAGCTGCCTCTCCTGTAAGAACTGGCGATATTGGAGAGCTCCTACCAGGTGATTCTGGGGATTTCATACCAGGAACTGGAGTTCTACATGTATTAAAAAATAAATAAACATGCCATACCAAGAATTTTAAACAGTGGAACCAACTAGACTAGTGTTTTTCAAACGTTTTTAACTAGCAACACAAAAAAACGATGCTAAAATTGTCAAGCTCCTTTTAACAACGAAATAAAAAAATCTGGTTTTCGATTAGTAAACGCAGATGGAGCATTTTTGATTCTTTGCAGCAAACGGTTCAAAAACACTGAACTAGACAACAAAAAATGCACTAATGTTATTTGTAATCCAAAGGAACATACTGAAATTTTGTTAGGGACCCTCTGCCTCTTCCTCTACCAATGCCTGGTCTTATCCTTTTAATGTCGCCTTCTCCACTACTTACTGATGCAGCCTCGGAAGCAACTAATCCTGGTGGATATTTATGGGCTCTTGTTAAAAAAACAAAAAAACAGTTAACATTCAACAAACAGAACTATAACAATGAGAAGAAAGCGACAAAACGACAGAAAGAACAAATTTTTTATCCTCGGAAACCTACTGGATTGGGGTCATAGACTCTTGACTTCTTTCGCTACCAATCTCTGGTTTTGACATCTTGGAAACTTCTTTTTCGCTTATACCAGCTACGGGTTCCTGGCTTTTTGACTTTGGGGATTCCTGACCCTCTCTACTGGGACTCTCTTCTAACTTGGGCTGCCGTTCTTCCACAACAGGGGCCGAGCTTGCGGCTGAACTTCCGGCAACTGGTTCAGATTCAACAGCCGTTGGCGGCTCGTCTCCACCTGCAATCAACAAACGTAATTAAAACTAATGCGATCTAATTTGCATTAAACCTCACACCCATTATAATTTCCATGTGGATTACAGTTTACAACGAACCATGTTACTAATGGTTTGCTTTTTTCTTTGCAATTGGTTAGTCCTTTAACCAACAAAGTCACAAAGGATTGAAAAGAATATACATATACTTTAGGCTAGTATTTAATGACAAGAAGCAAAGCCAAATTCCTAGGATAAATGTCACAGAATAAGTAACACTGCCAAAGGGATCAGCTTCTATAAAATAATGTAGGGTTAAAACATCTTGTCAAACGTTTGTCATCATATACCTGCCGTTTGGCTACTTAATAAAAAATATAAAGATGGCAACGGAACAACTTCGCGAGAAGGAGAAAAAAAACATGGATTTTCAGCATTCCTAGATGAAAGTTTCTATAAGGCGAATCCAGTCAAACACCTGTTTGGAATTACTTTGTGAGAAATATAATCATCACTACAGTTCAGTTTTGGGAGACTAAACAAGACCGCATATATGGGGGGAAAGAAAACCCCGGGGCTCTACTCCCCCACCACGAAATTTTTACAAATTTTAACCCGAACCGCAAAATATAAAATGCACTTTTGCGTTAAAAGTGCGATTTTTCTAAGGTAAAAACGAGGACCATATTCCCCAAATGTGATGACATATATGGCCTTGGAGACTTCTGTATTGTGACTTCAATACATGCATGTCCACCTAATTTTACATTAAAAAAGAATCAAGACATCAAAGTGTTATAAATGAAATTAAGTAACTGGTTCACAACCAGAATTTCAGCAAAACTAAAATTTAAATTGTATGGGTCATCTGGAACATAATCCCTTATCTTTTAAAAAATCTGCCAATATATAACCTGACATATTTGACAGTGAAATTAACATTTAATTTTGCAAGACTGTATGCCAAATCAAAGTGAATGTAGTAAGATGTAATTTTTTAAAATTTTTGTGTTTGGAAGATCGACTGCGCAAGTTCAGAGCTAACAGGGATTCTCCCCGTTTTACGTTTTGCTTATTAGCCAAACGGGAATTTCCCCGTCAGTTGAACACGAAACGAAGCGCTGGCCAAGCTTTTTTTTATTTATTTATTTTTTTTTTTTGCTGAAACGCATATTCAATTTTAACGTTAAATGCATGGGATAATACGCTAACCCGTGAATTTTAAAACATTTCTAACACACATTTCACACTATATGCATGGTCTCTCCATGCTATACTATGTATAGGGCTACTATAGTTTCTATCAGAAATTACTGACGGTTGTTGATAAAATAGAACATGAATAATTAGACACAAATTTGAAACTTCGCTCTCACCTTTTTTCTTCCCTTTTCTGCCTTTACTTTTCCCCATTCTTCTCTATAAATTTCTTAAACAACTTGATATACTTCAACGAAACTACGCACAACTAGTAAATAAAATCTGCTCCAACTAAAAAGTATACAGTAGCGCTATATAACAAGGCGGTTATTTGGCGAACTAATAACGTAGTTGCTATCGGCAGTGGGGCACTTGGTGGTTATTGGCCTATTGTATGGCCCTCTTTTCGAAAGGGGTCATTCAAAAAGGACGTCCTCAAAAGGGGGTGGGGTTTGCTGGCAAGTGGACAGGGGGTAGCCATTGTTGACATCCAAAAATTATGGCATTTTTCAGTTCTTGGATTTTATGTTTAATAAAGTTTTAAAGGTCATGTGTTAGTCTCAAACGTATACTTGAATTTAATAAATATTTGGAAAGTTGGAAATTATGCCTAGCTATAACTTTGCAAACGTACTATAAGGTGCGTCTTTTATAGTCTGTAAAATACGGTCCATTGATAAATATCGTTATAGCTATAAAATGAGTCTTAAAATCCAAGAAATGTTAAAATTTCAAACCGATTCGGAAAAATATAAAAGAGGATCTTGCCCTGGGAGGAAGGAATCCCCTGTGAGGGGGAAGAGATCCCAGGATAGAATCTCTGGCTTGCTATATTTGGATTTATCTAGACTTAAAACAATCGAAATCTTTTGATCATAAATATTATGTACTTCAAAAATGCTGAGAATTTGAAGAATTTTTTGAAGCTGCTGGATTTGAATTTCCCACCATCTTTGTATTCTAAAATTGAACAGCGCTCCGGCTTAAGAAGATTGGTTCACGCTTGCGTCATAAAGCTGTTCTGACAAGTTTTAAATTTGTGTGGTTCTGTATTGATTTTTTGTCCTTTTTAGCTTTTTGATCAGTGACAGTCGCTTTCGGTAAGCATTACAGCAAATATGAGCGCTAACAATGAGCCAGAAGAAGATGTTGACGACATTCCTGATGTCAAAATCTGTCAGGAACGGTGTGTGCAGTTTGCCGATTTAACTGGTACGGACACTGCTTGTGCTCAGTTTTTCTTGCAAGACCGCAAATGGGATTTGAATAGATCCGTGAATGCCTATTTCGATGCCCAGAAGGGAGAGGGTGTACAGACGCTTGATGATGGAGACGAACCCCAAGTTATCATTCCTTTTGAGTAAGTTAATTCATTTCATTTAACAAAAGGGAATCCAAGATCATTTCCCAAGCATGTCATCTGCTGAGTTATACAATACTCGACCGTGTTTTTTGTCATAGATTTGTTTTTATTTTTTGTTGAACAGAAATTTTGCAGCTGCCATGGCAGCAGCATCTGGAAATACTGAGCAGCCTGTGAAGAAAATGAAGTTTATAACATGGAATATTGACGGCTTGGATGATAGAAGTCTCAAGAAAAGAGTCAAAACCATTTGCAACATTATCAATTGGTAAAATTCTGTATTCATAATACCTGCAGTTACTTCAACTACCATCATGAATATTTGTTTTCACAAACTCGTCTTCTGCCTGAACCTCTATATTTAGTGACTACCAATTTAATCAAAATGTCGATAAGTTATTCTGTTGAATCACATTTACACGAGTTCTCGCCTTTTTGTTTACCTAGAAATATTTGGGAAAAATGGCAAACATTCCAAATCCGGGTCTTCTAAAAATGCAACACGTTACCACCAAGTGTTGTTTTCATGATGGTTCATGAATAAGCTATAAGGTGCTGTTGTGACGCCCAAAATATTGCGACATTTATATAATGCTTACCTCTGTATTGCAGTGAATTGCCCGATGTGGTTCACTTTCAAGAAATTATCCCAGAAATTTACGATGGCATCAATTCTCTTCTCCCTGCTTATAAATGTATATCGGGAAGGACTAACGACAGCGAATATTTTATTAGCACTTTGATACGACTTAATAGTGTAACATATGAAAGTCATGAAGTTGTTGTCTTTCCTAAGTCTCTGATGAACAGAAATCTTTTGATCGTAAAGGTGACTTATTTATTACTCTGCTGGGCATTGTTGTTTCTTCATGCAAAATGTCAAAGTAATTATTTTTTCTCATATTTAATAGGTAAAGATTGGAGAAAAGCATCTTACTCTTTTAAATACACATCTTGAAAGCACAGCAGACTTCACTGTTGAAAGGAAAAACCAATTAAAAACTATATTCAAAAAAATGTTGGCCATTGACCCTGGACAAACAGTATTATTTGCTGGTGATTTAAATCTAAGGGATAAAGAAGTAAGTTATTTTTCAATTTTATGTATCATTTCAACTCCAGTCGTTTCCTGGAAAACTTTCTGTTGCACTGATAAATTAATTAATTGAGAATTTTTTTAAGAAATTGTGATTTTCGGTAAGCGAATTTCACAAAATTTATGTAGGTTGAGTATGGCCCGCATTGTTCAATATATAAAAATCACAAGAAACTTGGTTATAAAATGTTTTCTAAAACATTAAATTTGAACTTTTTCAAAGCTGGAGCAATCCTAAAAAACTTTCTGTTGCACTGATAGATAAAATTGATTGAGAATTTTTTTAACAAATTGTGATTTTCGGTAAGCGAATTTCACAAAATTTATGTAGGTTGAGTATGGCCCGCATTGTTCAATATATAAAAATCACAAGAAACTTGGTTATAAAATGTTTTCTAAAACATTAAATTTGAACTTTTTCAAAGCTGGAGCAATTAGGTGGTTTGCCGGCGACGGTAGAGGATCTTTGGTGCACTTGCGGGCAAAGGCAGGAGTGCCGCTATACATGGGATTCTCAACGAAACACAAACATCCAGATGCAGGGCAACTACAAAGCCAGATGTCGATTTGATCGCATCTACTGCCGGCATGCAGACACCAACCCCATCACTCCAAAATACTTTGGTTTGATTGGTATTGAGAAAATTCGATCTTGTGGTAGATTTCCTAGCGACCATTGGGGTCTCGTAGCTCATTTTGATCTTTAATACACAAACTGGTTTCTTTACATTATTTTTCTAATTCGTTTTATGTAATTGCCGTATTACTGCGAAGTGCAAGGAATTGAAAATTTTAATTAAAATTTTGTTTATCACCCACTTACTTGTTTTTTTTATTATAATTATACGTGTTTAATCTATGCCACTTGTTAAAGAAAAATTTGTTCAAATATGTAGGGTATCCATTCTGCGCCATCTACTGCAAAGTATAGTTACTGTTAATTGAACAAAACATACATCTATGAGCCATGAATGGTACTGCATATGACAATACAGCAGTGGCAGCTCATGCATAGGCACTGTGGAACTGCAGCATCCCCAATCACTGGATATCATTGTTAGCATTTACTAATATAATTCTTTGTAATTTAATTCTTTAATTCTTTCTAATTTAATTTATTCTTAGTCTATTCTTTAATTTACTCTTTAGCCATCCCCCAGTTAATGAAAAAAGATTAAAACAATTTTGTATGGAACTGTGCACTTCACAGCTCCTGCGGAGCAGTGTTTGACTGTTGTGAGCATAGGAAGCAGCACACCAGGCTGCGAGGGGAGAGAGCACTGTGGCTCCCGCAGTGACGACTGGCGTGTTTCACAGCATTACTCCACAGCACCCCCCCTTATTTTTTCTTCGAGCTGACACTGCTCAAATTGGAAGAATTTTTTTCAATTTCAGTCATTATTTGTACAAAGTCAAGTTATGACAAGACAGTATTCAAATCCTACAACTTGGGCATCTGTAATATATCATTCCTTCTTCTAGACTTTTACAACTTGCGCTCATCCTGGGAAGTCCGAACTTGCCCACCATCTAGTACACCCATACATCGCTTGTTGGCCGTAAAACGAAAAAGCCGTTTAACGAATCAATTCTTTTTGCATTTTATTTTTCTCCTTCTTAAACGATCGAGGTGAAACCCATAAGTTATTTTTTTTTTGTTAGTCAATTCCGATCTTGTTTGAGCAAATTGGGTTAACTTATTACATTTTTTGGCCACTTTCTTTATAATTACAGGTTTATAATTGCGGGTCGTAAATCGAAACAGTGCCGTAATTTAAAAAAGGCCGTTATAGCTTAAGGCCGTATAGCGAAGGATATAGGTGTAGTCCGATATGAACGAGGCTTGAAATCCCAAGTACTCATCATCCAACAAAATATCTGCAAAGAACTCGATTTTGCATTTTTCGATGGCCACAATTTCCCAGTTTGCAGTAAACATTTGTAGAGTAATAAATGACGTGTTTAAACATGTTCTACATGAGAAAACTATGAGTCAAAGCTGGTGAAATCCCACCTGAGTCATTTTTTTATAATTGGTAGGTGCTTCCCTCTAGCGGGTGTCTGCGGTACTATTTCTATGCATCGAAAGTTGAAGGCTTTGACCTATCTTGATCAATGTAAATGTCTTTCACCTCTTGTTGTTTCCCCATCTCGTATTCCTTCCGCAGCAGATTGAGCTTTGTTGGAAAAACCCTTTGTGAGGGGCTGTTTGGCCTTTTTTTCGGGTGTTGTTGGAAGTATTTATCGTCGCCGCAACATTTAAGAATTTCTAAACTGTATGGAGAGGCTAAGGTTCGTCAAATTAGACGTGCTAGCAAGTCACGGTCGTAAAGATTTACAACATTTTTGGGGCTCCGCTTATAAAGCTCTTCACCATGGGACCCAGGGTCTGGCTTCGGCCTTAAAAAGGTCCACCAGTGCCCACACTTGCCGTTCCAGAGATGAACCTAGGTATTTATGATTCAGGATTTTATTTTCCGAAACGAGATTTCTGTGATTTTTTTTTAATCAAAATATTGATTTATTTTATCTCGACTGCATGAAAACCAAATACGTTGCATGAAATAATTCATCGGAATGCATCATTAAATTAAAATATTATTATGATAGCCGGTAACCGTTTTTAATAAAATAATGACTGATAAATAACACACTTATTTGTCGACATGGTTATTGTTATCATATTAATTGCAACAGAACATCTAAATGATGACATTTCTAAATTTTGCAGTTTTCTGCTATTTTTTCATGCAGCATCCCCCGTGAAAAAAGCAATAGAAACCAATAGAGATTTATGTTAGTTTTTATTGTAATTTGGCCACTTAATTGATTTTAATTGTTTTCTATACTTCCTGTATTGACTTATATTGGCTTCTATTACTTCTATGGTTTAGCTGTATTGACTGAACAATAGAAAACCATAGAAAACAATTTAAACCAATAAAACCAATAGAAATTTTCTATTGATACCAATAGAAAACAATGGGCCAAATAACAATAAAAATCTCTATTGTTTTTTTCACCAGGGATGGATATCTAATTAATCTTAGGAGCTGATTGGCCCCTGAAAAAGACGTTCCCGAAATTCCTTCACCCTTATTAGATATAAAATTTTTATAATATCAATTGTGGTTGAAGAAATCATAATCCATACTTAAATTGTAAGCGTTAGCATTGAGGACTTTTGGTTTTTATGAATAACTGTCTTCTGGTAGAAAATATTACATTTTGAACACCATCCTTTAAGGTTTTTCTAAAATTGACCATTATTGAGAAAGCTAACTGTATTTTATTGTCTCTTTTGGGGATTTCCCTCAAAAAGACGAAAACAATCCATCGAAGTTGCCCAAGAAATAATCAACGAAGCCACTGCCTTGAATGGAATTCATCGCCGGGAAAGCCTTAAGTGCACTATGGCGGAATATGGTTGGGGCCTTTCAGAAGAATCCCTCAAAAAAGCAGTTGAAGAGCTCAGAGAGGACCCTATCAACCGCAAACACACGGTGCAAGCAGTGAGGAACCTCATTTCCACTAGACCCGACATTGGTGAGCTTAAACATACAGCTACACTTTGAAAGGTCTTGAATTTTGATGTGAATCAAGAAAAATATTTCGTCAAATTAAAAATCGTATCCAAAATCGGGGGGCTCTGAGTTGGTCTTGAAGGAGAGGGTAAAACTCTTTTTTGGCAAGGAAATTTCTAGGAATTCATATTTGCAGGTTTTACTTAAGAGGGATACTTTCAGTTTAATGAGGGAGGTTTTAGTGATGGGGAAGGGGGGGAGAGAGAGAGAGAGAGAATTGTTTGGGGTGGCTTGATGGATCAGCAAGGGCATTCGACTGTCGTTTTTCACTTTGAAATAGTAGATTTTTTAAAAAATTAATAAACAAGTTTAAAAAATGTTCGTTATTTTGCATACGCTGCCAGCAGGTGGCAGCATGAGATAGGCAAATTGTGAGGGCAAAAATTCAAATAATAATTTAATTTTTAAAAAATCTACTATTTTAAAGTGAAAAACGGCAATCGAATGCCCTTGTTGATTTATCAAGCTATTTTAAACAATTTTTATTTCTATTTAAACTCTTTTTTTGTTTGGCTGTGAGTGTCTTTGCAAATTTATCCATTGAAATAGATAGGATTGTAATCCCCGATAAGTAAATTGTATATGTAGAACCTGAGTAAATGATGTTTTTGGGGACATTTCGTAAAAGTAATGGGTCCTGAAATCTTGGGCCCTTATTCTGGAGATACGAATTTTAAAGCATGATTTCTTTATTCTTTATTAACGGTACAATGTTTCGTCTCACACTCCAGGTCCTTTTGAGGGGCACTCAAGTTTTATTTATATCGCTTCCACTGACCCCTTCTACACCCACTCTATCCCTTTATAGGTCACACTACACGTCCTTTCAAGGTCCACTCTAGGTTCCTTTAGGTCGCACTACATACATTTCCTTTCAAGGTCCACTCTAGGTCCCTTTAGGAGAGATTCTCCAGTTCTTTCAAAAAGTCTCTCCAGGTCCTTTCAAAAGCATCTCCTGGTTCCTTTAGGACACATTATGAACATGTGAGCCAAAACATTGTGCTGTTAATATAAAATAAATCTAATATCACAACCACTGGAAGATGGAAATTTTTAAATTACGATTTCAAATTCATATTTTTGTTTTTGTAGAATTCCTCCGAGTCGATGACTCCTTCATTTTACGCTTCCTGAGGGCACGAAAATTTGATGTCCGTTTGGCATTCCAACTTTACTGTCGTTACTTCGAATATCGCAGGACCAATGAGGAACTATTCGCAAATTTCACCGCCTCTGAAAGTGGGATAAAACAGGCCCTTTTGGATGGATTTCCAGGCGTTCTTGCTTCCCCGGATCAGCAGGGTCACCGAGTGCTCGTGTTTTTTACCGCACATTGGGATCACTGTCGCTACGGCTTACTGTCCATCTACCGCGCACTTCTGTTAACACTTGAAAATTTAGTGGATGATGAAGTTACGCAGATTCATGGTTTTTTGTTAATCGTTGACTGGAGTGGATTTACGTTTCGTCAGTCTTCCTTGCTGCAACCCAAACTTCTACGACTCATTATCGAAGGACTGCAGGTTGGTCAACTCGAATGACATTGAAAAAATGAATTTAAGCATGAAATGTTTCCAGTTATCTATTTCACAAAAGTTGGCAAACACATGAGTAATAATTAACCATTATTTTTATTTTTGAAAATGATCATCTTTTCTGAA
Organism: Julus scanicus; assembly: GCA_034698625.1. NCBI lineage: Eukaryota > Metazoa > Arthropoda > Diplopoda > Julida > Julidae > Julus > Julus scanicus. Next base: position 18,342 of record JAQGBW010002680.1, read on the forward strand.
AATTCCTCCATGTTTTACTTACTTCCAAAAGATGCGACTAATCTTGACCCTTGATGGGTCATATATAGCCATTAATGGGCCATACCCCATACAAAAAATGACTCAAAAAAAATTTCTGCAGAAAATATTTTTCAGAATTATGGTGGCGAATTCTGCTATAGTCATTTCTGCAGAATCTATTTTTTTTTTAATTGTTAACAGAGGGAAGCGAACCCAGAAACTTGACATTACCAACCTAACTCTTTTACCCACTCGGCCACCAGTACTACTTGCAAGTGAAGCATTTGAAAAGGGAGTTATGATTAGCTAATTCTGCATGGGACATTATTACCATTAAGATTATAAATGCTCATATTTATTAAATATTATGTGATTAGAGGGGTTATTAGTTTGGAGGGGTTATTAGTGTGAAGGGGTTATAAGTTTGGAGGGGTTATTAGTTTGGAGGGGTTATTAGGTTGGAGGGGTTATAAGTTTGGAGGAGTTTATTAGTATAGAGTATTTCTGCAAGTTTAAAGCATCTTTAAAATTCTGC
>JAQGBW010002681.1:0-18874 GCA_034698625.1 Julus scanicus
TCAACTTTACCCCCTTATGTGCACGAAAACGTCACTGGGGCATCTCTACCGCTGGGGCATCTCACCCGGTTTTACTCTATAGGATGTGCCATGCATTGACTTGTTAATGTTGTTCTTACATGTAACATAATTAGGGTCATGTAGACACTTAAACATGCAGATTTTCAAATATGACTTTTATATAATAAAACAGATTTTAAATATGAGTCTTATACATATGTTATATACATATAATACAGGTTTCAAGAAATACATTTAGCAAATAATTTGCAGAATAATCATGTTTTTCGATCATCTCTATTTGTACTGAATTTTTTTCATCAAACAGGTCTAGATTGATTTAGTTCCAAATGTGTGCAATATTTTCAGAATAATTTGAATAGTTGTATACAGGTCAGAAATTAGGCTATCTTCTAAATCTTTTATAATATCAAGGCCATGTGTATGTTCGCTTTAAATTATACTGGCGCGTTATCAAATATATAGTCTATATAGGACTCCATGGGATATTTTGTGTTTATTTTTGCTGATTTCACAAAGTTTTATTATTCAAATGTTATGTTTATCTCTAGACAATTATATTTGCATTTTGTTCGTGATTCTTAACTTTTTAAATGAGGTATCTCAAGAAAAAAACATTTAAACCATAAACTCTCCTACTAAAATATTTGTAAATCACCATTTATTTCATGAAGAAGCCCCATATTTCCTATAATTTCATTTACAAAATTTGGGAGGAAGTTTTTTTAACCCTTTCTATCGGTTTAGCCATCGTTTGCTAAATTGTTCACCTAAAAAGGCTTTTAGAGGTAGGTTTGCCCTTTGAAATGAGAGTGAATAAAATGCTTTTAAGGCAAGTTAATGATGGTTCGTATTAAAAGGTCTTTTCGTCTATCAGATTGATTTAATTTTTTTCTTCTCTTGTCTAAGGCACTTTACGATGTATGAGTGGTAATGTCTCCTATAATGTATAAGTACAGGGTGTAAGTACAATAGCAGTTATTAGCTTCTGTATTACCTATAGATACTGTACGTTCACCATTAACGTAAAAATATTGGAAATTATATATTGGCTTTAAAGGTGAAATACTAAAGAACTACACATATTAGCCAATATGCTGTCCATAAAATTAGCCCATATGCTGTATAGGAAATTCCATATATGGTATCCTATCATTCTGCATGTTCATATATGTATACGTATAAACTTTTTGTTTATATATATTATATATATATATATTATATGTAGTTTTATGTGCACCTATCACATGTATCTTTCAATATATGTGCCATACTAATACCTTGAGCAATAATCTAAGTCCATGTTTTATTCCATAAATAGACATAAATGAATATAAAATTACAAGACTAGTAACCACATGAAACAGTTATTCATTTTGAGATTACTGCATCTCTTGATAGTTAAATGAGATTTATGTGAAGTTGTTGGCGATAACATTAACTTGGCTGATTATTATTAATTATTATTTATTAAAAGTATACATTATGATTTTGTTTCATAAAAACTTTGTTGTCTTAACTTGCACAACTTAATTGTTTTTTAGTTAATGCCTACAGCGCATTTTCGTTCATTACAGGCTAGAGAAAAGTGCGTGATTCCTTCATTAAAATTAATTAATCTTAAACCCCAGCCAGTGTAATCACAATTGAGGCTTAATCTAAAATTCCCCTGTTTATCATCAGCAGCTTTTTAATGACTCGGATCTCATTAGTTTTGCTGCGGTGAAAAGAAGTCTCTACCTTCTCTCGTTTAAAGGTTCTGCTCATATTTTACGTTGACTTTACTCGAGGATTTCATTTATTACTGCGAACATATGACTTAATTTTCGCAAAATGTCAGTGTAATATTCTAGATAATCGATTATTACCCCCCGAGAACCACTTTGGGGTTTAATGCAAAAATCTTCTCATTGCCAGTTTTCGCTTAAGATTTTTTTTTCTTCTCTTTTTCCACGTTTAAAAATGAGATGATCATTTAAGGTTCCTGACAGCCAGGGCCACCATTTTTAATTCGGTGCAGTGTCTTCACCACATCATTAAATATGCTTTTTTTTTTCAGCGGCGCTATAGCTACTTACCGAGAAAATGAATTAATGTTGCGAAAAGGCAGTTTGTTTTTGGATCTCATCTCCTCACTTTGTGCGGGATTCCCAAAAACCTTAGTAGATCTATCATAATGCTACGGATGTTTTAGCGTGTAAACACTGCATTAGACGATGCCAAAATGAACGTTAAATATTCATTTTGACTGACGATGGTAAAACGGCTAGGAGCGAATTTGGGCAAGTAATGTATGCAGTGCATTTATTTCAACATGCGTTATTTAGCCTATGTAAAACATTTAAAGGTAAAATATATGACATACAGAATAGAATATCCATTGTGGGCGATGGTCATCCTATACCGGATATGATTTATAATTGCAGTCCAGGGTGTTTATTAATTAAAATTGCAATTAGACTAATGTAAACATATGTTGCGAAGGTTGTGGGGCACCTACTAATACAATTTTTGAACATTGGTTATAGGTCCTTGAAGGTCATTGAAATTGTAGGTTTTTATTATTAACGTTACGGTGGTGGTTCTAATTTGAAAAATTATGAGATCCCTTTTATGAGCACAGATAATCTCAACTTATAGGTAAAGTACAAAAATTGCATTTACAGGTGATCCACAACTTTCTTAACGCGTTTAACATGTGTTTACATTTGTCTAAATACAATTTTAAAACAACCATCCTGCACCAGTATTATAAACCACTATGTACAAACAGATGTGTACATATAGTTTAAAAATTCGAAAACTTGATAGGCAAAGTAGAATGAAATTTGAAGGAATTCCTAGTGTGAGATATGGAAAGTAGTCAGGGGCCAGTAGTTGAGAAGTTGCACTTGCATCTGAGTATTTTAGCACTAACCAGCAGAATGAGACAAGTACGAGACTAGTGTGAACGCCTCTTTTAAGCCGAAGAGATATGCACTAAGAATACTTTGCCATATTCATGTAGGTATGGTATACATGGTTCACTATAATTTCGACTGGGCATTATTAAATGTTCCTTAAAACCCCAAAAACTCACCATACTTCCGGCACATTTGCCCGATTATATCATTTGTCTGAGCCGTTATTTTTGGAGCTAATCGCTGTTTTCTGGAATAAAATTGTTGGCAAGAAGGACGCAGCTGATGCTTAGACCTTATTTTTCTACAATAGAAAAATCTTGCACTTAATTTTCTCCATGCAAAATTGCTCAGCAGATGCTTTCGTAAGTGCATGTATCATCTCCTACTTCATTCCTTCTTCCTTTTCTCTGTTTTATATAATGAGCTTGGAAAAGCACTTTTCAATATTTATATGTGCTCTGATTAGATAAGCAATTGAAGCGATTTTCATTCATTAAGTTTAAGGCGGAGAGAAAAAGATTAAAGGACCGCCAATTTTAAATATGTCTCAAGATTGGAAGAATTAAGACGCGAAGGAGGGTGGATGAACACGAATGGGATATCTGCTTCTTTACATTCAACTTAAAATTAATATCAAATCTTTTTTAATTGAAAAATGTTTATTCTGCGTGCCCTTAAGCTCTATCAGTTTTCTTTCCGTTTAGGAAATGAGATTTGATACAGACATGCAAATGCTACTTTAACCAACTGAACTGGAATGAGGATGTATTGCTTAATACACATAAACTGTACGAAGACAAAAAACATTAATTGCTGCATTTAAAATTGCAGTAAAAGTCAAATTATAATAAGCAATTTACTAAATGTATTTTGTAATGAAGTGCAATCTGAAATACAATTCAGCATTGTAATATAGCAAAAGTAATATAGTTATATATTAAAAATACATTTTATACATAAACCCATTTAGTTATGATTATTGATATCGATCTTATAATAGGGCCACGTTTAATGTATATCGACAGTGGTCCCGTTATCAGGAATACATTATATATGTGTTCAATGTGCGATTTGATGTACAAAATATACTTCAGAATCTGCATATTTATAAACCTTAAAACTAAAAAAGTAATTTTTTAAAATGCATTTCAACTGATTGCCTAAAATTATTTGTCTGAAGGTACAAAATATACATAAAATTGTTAATCAGACTTTCCTATAAAAATTAAGACTGTTTACAATAATTCAATGCCATATATATAATTTTTTTCATTCGGGTATAACCATGCAAGTTCAATTTAAGTTACATTATTCTCAGCAGAAGTTACTTTTTATGCACCCTGTATAATGCGGATGATTGGAATTTTTTTGTCTAAGTAAAATCTGCGTTAACTAAAATTTCATTCGGGACTTTAGGAAAACATCCGCAATTTCGTAGATTTGGAAATTAACATTTCTTTGAGTTTCTTTTGCGTCGTTTGGACCATCTCTTGAATTAATACTCTGGGGAGAGATTTCTTAAAGCTCGTTTTCCCTCCTACGTGAGTTTTAAATTTGTCTAAATCTTTGCCATATATTAAGAAATCCTGACAAAAGTGTGCTGATTAAGCACGGCGTTTTCTATAGTCCTACGTGTTTTGCATTTCTAGCATTTCCACAAACACAAAAAATATAAATGCGATATAATGATTTAAGGCAACTCCCGTTTTTGTTGTTAAAAAACGCGGTGAAATATTCTGACACGAGCAATTTTAAGCAAATATTATCATGTATATTTCCGGTTCGTGCCAGATGAGACAACAACTTTGATATGGCCGTATATGGCAATAATTCCCTATGGCAAAAATTATATATGGCTAATACACTAAATTGATATACATTCATTGCAATGATATATACAAGTATATGGTAAATACCATTTGTGGGTATATCAGAATTTAGTCACTTTTATCTATAAATGATCAAGGTATGCGATTATCAAATTTGTATTTTAATATATGTGCCATATTAAAACTTTGAGCAAAGATATAAATCCATGGTTTTTTTTCCATAAAGAAAAAAAATGCCATGCGGCCATAAATGTGCTCAGTCTAAATTTCAGACGTATGGAGAATATCATATATGGACATAAAATTATTTAAGACATAATATGCATATACACTATGGCCTAATACTATACTTTATATGAATTTGATTTTGGCAGATGTGCATGATGTGAATAAATTCAGATATAGCAATGTGATATACTTTTCAATTGGATAAATACATATTATAAGAATGCAGTTAGCTGTATATGGACATATCTGACCTTACTAATTTCATATAAAGCTCCAATATGTCGTTGCTTGACCTACTCAAGTTATACTGTCATGTTAAATTGCTAGTCCACAGTGTATAAAAAAAACATCATAAATGATCATTAGCAGTATACCCTGGTGAAAAAACAGTAGAATTTTTTTATTTCTATTGTTATTTGGAACTTTGTTTTCTATTGGTTTTCTATTGTTAAGTCAATACAGCTAATCCATAGGAGTCAATAAAGTCAATGCTGAAACCATAGAGAACAATTAAAACCAATAAAGTGTCCAAATAACAATAGAAATCAATAGAAATCTCTATTGGTTTCTATTGTTTTTTTCACCAGGAAGGGAGGTTCATTATGAATATGACAAGATGGTTTAGACACACTTCGCCGACAGAACATTTCGCCGACTCCCATGGGATTTTTTAATGACTGACTTATTTTCATTTTTCCAATGACATGTTGTAACTTAAAATGGATTTCAAATGCTAGAACGACATTTAAAGAGTCTTGACTACTGTTGAATGTCTTTAAAAATTGTCTTAGTCATAAAACTAGTCTTAAAAAAGAACTGTTTTTGCTGTGTGGTCTGACGTGTTATGACAAACTAAATGATTTGATATGGACCTACGTCGGATATTCCAAACATGGTCAATTTGTGATTTAAGTTCATACACAGTGAATACGGCAGTTTTCCATTGGCGTGAAATATATACGTGTGTAAAAATGAACAATTTTCAGGCGATATTTTCACGCCTAAGCGAATGAGTTTTATCAGAAGAAAGATAGGCATTTCTTTTTAAATAAGAAGCATTTTTCAACGGCGTTCCAAGCGGTGATTTTGCAGGTCATTCCCAAGGGCTTATTTCCGATTAACTTTCCAACCGGCCATTGTGCAACCGTGCCTCTTGTGTATTTCTCCGCTAAGTGATTTTCTTCCGCCGCCAGAGACGCTCGATGCCGGTCTTTGGTGTTATAACTTTAATGTTTTCTCCGTAGCTCAGTTTGCGCTATTATTGATTTTTTTTTCTCTCTCTCTTTTTCTATACTGCCTAACCCACAAATTTAAGTCCGCTGAACTGAAAATTTAAGGTATCGAGTTAAGTCCTGAGGTGTAATGTCAGATCGCGTCTATTGATATCCTAACTTTCCCTCTATCCTTAATTCTGGCTGCTTCACTGCTGATGGCTTAAGACCGGCAAATCCTAACTAGGTTTCCTCGAGCATTTTTGCCCAGAGTCGAGTATTGACCATCGGATCGATGACCCAGTCGTGTTATTTACGTTGGAGGCGGTGACCACCCTTGGAAACGGCTTTCAAAGTGGCCACCGCAGGTAATTATGAGATCCCCAAAGGCAAAGTCCATGGCGCTTTTATTCGCTGGCTGCCCACACTCAAAATGCCATGAATTCAACCAAGTTGGCCCCCTGCCGGGCCCAAAAGTGCGTGAAAATACGACGAGTACAGTCGAGTTTTAACATTTGGCACTTAGGAAACTACAAGCTTCCGGTGAGCTGTGAAGTTTGTATCGAGGTTTTTTCATTATATACCTATTTGTGTTACGACTTGAAAATGAGCTTCGTACAGGTATGGTGCTGCCCCTTGAGGGTCGACCTCACTTGGTTATGGGTCCTGTATGACCATAGATCAATGTTCTGCAACCGAAATGTCGGTGGAAGGATGAAATGATTTTATTTAAGCTATGCTTCTATGAAAAAAAAATTATCTTTTCTTCTTTTATACGTTGTCCATGACATTTCTCCCATATGTCATGAAATATCTTTCAAAATATCACGTATTTATGATATACAACGAAAATGTCTCCATTTATTGTTAGTCGCAGGAATTGAGGTGGGGTATGTAGGATGGACCTTTGTTGTTCCAAAAAAATTTCTGGACACCCTACTTTTCAAAAAAAAAAAAATTAAGGGAGGGTCTCTGGGTAAAATGGACACCATGTGGACAAGGGTATAGGAGAGGAAGGCAATATTTGAAGTAATTGGGGGACGTTCTTTTTGAATCGCCCCTTAACCCATCGTGTGGGGTAACTTAATTTCATAGTTCAATATATTCCAATTTGTTCGACTTTTAAAAATGACCATGCATGTATAGGACTACCTCTAAAAGCTTGTTGCACCTAACCAGATTAGGCCTTAAAGAGGAAAAAAACTGGAGTATACCTGAGTGCTAAAAGAAAAATCGTAAAATTTCGTTATAGCCACTTTTGGGACAAACATTCGGTTCTCTCTGCTTTAAAATGTAGCTATGTTTACCTCAGCATGTTATTGAATGAGCCATTTTTTTTCTCCCAAATATGTTCTAAAATTAACAAACTTTTTCCGTATTCTATTCGTCCTCTTGAACTCAAAATTAAGAAAAACTATATTGTATAGAAACTCATGGGATTTGTTTCGAAATTGCGTTTGTTTTTTTTACTTTGTGCAACTGGTGGATTGAAACTGATAGAAAAATATCCAGACGAGATATCCACCGCATCCTCGTTTTCTATTTGCAATTAAGACATTGGTGATGTATTTGGCGAAGGAAAACAAGTTGTCTTCAGCATTTTGTGGTGATGAACCTTAAGTCCATTGTGCTTCTTCTGAGATTGGCCATCAATCATTAAAAGTTGAAGGTGCTGGATGAACACTGCAATGAGAAAGATAATAAAGCATTCCGGAAGTAGACTTACCTTGGGTTAGTCAGTACATCTCCATCTAAGGCCTGGGTATTAACATGGTTGATTGCTTTCCTCCAACATCACGTGTTGTGATACAAAGAGACATTGGAATCGAAAAGGTTTAGAACAGACGAAAACGTAATTGACATATGGACACATAAATACACATATTTTTTTCATCTTCAGGTAGTTTGTTTCTGTTTGTAGCTTTCTTTTGTATGTTTGGCAAGAAAACCTTTATATTTTGGAAGGGTGTCGCATTCATCGATTTCCCATTGAAATAATGTATGAGTTTTAAAATACGTTTAGCTGGTGAAAAATCTAAATTTAGTATGGACCATTTTGTGCATAGTATATGGCTATGAATGAACCATATTTATCCATGTAATTGTCATGTATGGGCTAAATATAATCACTGATTGGCTTTATACATAGTTGTGTAATGACCATATTATGCTTTTCAATGGCCATATACATATGGTCTAATATTAGACTTGAAGTTTCCATATATGGTCACATTAACTAGCAATGATTTAAACTGCACATGAACATACAGTATACTGTATATGCCTTGATCATGCAAAGGGTTATGCGAGAATTTGACCATACAAGGGTATATGGGCACACGTTGGCATATTTGTCCAATATCTATATGTTCTAGCCATCTAAATAAATTTAAATGTACGTTTATACATGTATTGTTTTTCCACCTGGACTGTTCCAGATTTTCTATAAAATTTAAATCTAGTTTATATTTCACTGCACACCGAATTATAAAACGTGATGAAACGTAAGAAAACAAAAATACCGAATAGAAATACAAAGTTGTATTGTTTCTTAAATTTATACATTTTTCATTTTGTGTTTCGCTCTCAACTGATGCATTCAACGATGACAAAACACAATTTTTGTACTGGGACTAAACAATTTATTGCTTTAATAGTTAGCAATAATAGATTTCAGAAATGTATTCTGTGTTTAAAATCTGATTTCAATGACCATAATCCATCTTTTCAAAATCCTTCTAAAATTTATAAAGTAGTATAATGGCAGCTTTTGTCTATCATTTCAATAATTCATTCTATATTGTTTACCAAATTTCACGTTACATTCAACCTAATTATAGCTCCATTTAGATTGAATAATTAAACTTTGACATTTACCATCTTTCCACGAAAATGAGAACTTATTTTTCAGATTAATTTAATGATGAATAAAATTTGTGAAAAATAGTTTATTATATCAGCAGTTTTAATTAAAACCTACCCCTATTTACATCAAATTTTTGCACATTGCTGCCCCTTAAAAGTTATAGTTGGAAATTTTGTCATACAAGATTATAGTGCGTGGAAGCTGTATGTTGTAATATCAGGGGTAGCCTCTTCAACTGTTTATTTTATCCAATCGACTTTTCTAAATTCTACTTTTCGCTACCATTCTACTTTACCTTACCCGACATTTTCTGTTTAACACATTTCTCCACTTCTTTTTAGGTTAATTTGAAGAGGTGCTTCGTAATTCAATAGATTTGCTCTCAGGAGTCCACAACCTGACATTTTTCAGTTCGTTTAAGAATTAACTGACATTTTTCTATTGGGAAACTTGCTTTTCCAGAATCATTCGTTGAATAAAAAAAATGAAATAACTAAGCCGTGCTAAATTGAATATTATAAAATAATAATTCTGCGCAAATATATTTTTTTTCTTTCACGTCCTTGTTCATTTCTGGTGGGACCATTTCTTGAGGGTTGCCTGCCTTTCTCTCCAAACCCCCTTTTTCAGATAACTTATTAAACGCAAATTCACGCTTGGAAATTAAATGACTTTTTTGTCATGTTGCCGAATGATAATTGTTTATTGAAAATTACGATGACTTGAACTTTAGCTTCAACGAGCATTTTTGATCGCAATTGCTTCTCTCAACCAGAGTTCTCTCGTTCTCATTTTTTATTATATATTTTTTTTCTTCTTATTTTCCATTATGACAGCTCCCACACTGAGTACTTAAACATTAAAACGTGTAGAGCTCTATACTCGAACCAATTTAATTAAATGTTCGGAGCTTGACGTCTGTTTTCAGAGTTGACAAGTCTTCTCACAATGCCATTATGCTGGCTCCACCCCTGTCACATGTTAGGTCTCTGCTAGGAATTACTGAAATTTTTTGAAAACACTGTCTCGCCAAACGTCCAGTATTGCAAATTAAATATTTCGTGTCAGGAATGTTTTAATGAAAAATTTCCGATAGGGATGCTAAGTTGCGTGTGGCTTAAAATTAAAACACTGCAAATTCCTGCGTCAGCATTCTGCCACAGTGGCCGGTCTATCGTGAGTTAGATAGATCCTTAAACTATAATTTTTACGAAAAAAAATCACCAATAATGATGCATCAGCAGGGGAATTTCATAAAAGATGTCCAAGTGATCATACATATATAGGCCTATACAATGTTTATATACATAGTAAGTACGATATCTGGGCGTATCAGAAGTTGTATAGGTACTTGTCCCTTACTCATAAATGATCGCATATGACCATATATGGCCATCCACTGTATATGTATGCACAAATCAATTCTCTATTTCAATATATTGTATACTTTGAACAATAATCCAAATCAATGTTATCTTCCATAAATGGACATAAAACGCTATATTGGCCATGAATGTTTTCAGATAAACTTGTATATATAGATACTAACATGAAGTATATGCGAAGTAATAGAACATACATAGTGTATCATTTTTCCACCTGGTTTGTCATCAAATTTTGTTTTTGGCTTGACGTTTACCAAATCTTTTTCATAAAATGTAAAAAGATGATGTGATGTTTGTGTAAATGGAAATATTTCTATTTGAAATGATGACTTGTGCTCTATAAACTACATCAACGAAACTTAATGAAAATTGCTAGTCTCCTTCAGGGAATCTTTTTTGTAAAATGTTTAGCAAAATTTAAAGAATTTGTAAAAAATCCCTCAAAAAATTCTTTAATTAGTTAAATGAAAGAAATTTAATACAAACTTTAAAAATCTACACTGACTTCTTTCATTTTGCATACAGAAATCATTTGTTTTAGTTGTAATATTTGAATATATCTACTTTGATAAATTAAATTTTGCATGGGAAAAATTGCTATCATTATTTCGTAAAGGACTATTTCCTGTCCTTCTAATTGTGCTTTTGTATTAATAAGCATATTGTTTCCTGTATTCCCATCCGCTTTAATAAATGAGCTTCTGTCTGCTTCTGTTGAATGAAACATGAAATTCCTTTTAGATAATTTTTATTTGTAAAGGTCACTTTAACACAGCCCTCTGTGAAAGCATCCGATTCGTATACATGTATAATATGATGAAGTATAGGTTCGCGGTGTATGTTTATCAAAGTGGGATTTTATCTTATAAATGCCGCTTATGACGTAAAATCGATATGTTGTGTAGGTGAGAAAAATAATACATAAAATGAGCCGTTTTCGATATAAAACAAACAATGAGAATAAAATTCGATACAATTTTTTTTTAGGTTTTTCACTTTGTTTTCTCCTTACAGCTTATTGAAAAAAAATGAAATTTAGCACAATGGGCATTGTTAAAACTGTCTTTAGCGACGTTGAAGATTAAACTTTAGTTCTTACATCGCTTCATATCTGGCCATATCTAATTTACTCCATATTAGATTATATTCGAAGCAAGGCACTCCCTACATCTATATAATTCCATTAATGGCATGTAAGAAGGGAAAATATTACACAGCCATGTACAGTAGTGAAGCACTCCATATCTGGCTATATATTAATGTAATCCACATATGATTTTATGCGAAACAATTAAGGCACTTTGTACATTAGATTTTTTTTATTAAGGCGTATTCTTATACGCCACAATAATTTAAAGTTTTCATCCATTATATGCTCATATATGATGCATTTTTTGTCAGTAACAGCGCGTTATTTTTATATTTTTATAAAATCAATAATCTTAAATGATCACGTTTCAATATATTTGGTCATCACATGAAAGTTGGCATCACATTTTTAAGGTACGTTTTAGGAATGTGCCAATTAGGCATTTCCATTCATAATTCTAATATAGGGGAGACTTTTTTTTGGGGGTAAAAATATTAAACTTGTAGCATTTTAAAAGAATAACACAGTAATATACAACCCTTTAGGACCTGAATACATTTTGTCATCGTTTTAGAGCTACTAGTTTTTTTGCTATAAAAGATTAAAGTTGGTTGCGCAGACTGTCCCACTGTACCCCTATACCGGGGCACACTGGGACATGGCATGGGGTACAGTGGTCCACGCGAAATTAAGACACATTTTTCAGGTAAAATAGAAATTGTGTTTAATTCAGCACGTCAAATTAAAATTCCAAGTAAAAATTACAAAAACGATTAAATTTAACCGGAATTTACGCATTTTTCATATTTTCACTGCTTACTTGTACATATGATTTTTTTCTGTGATTGTGAACCACTTTTACTTTAAAACATAAATTTAAAACTGTTTTTTATTTAAAGTTATGATTTATGAGAAAATATACAAATATTTTCCAAAAACATTAATTGGGGTATGCTGGGACACGTCCCACTGTACCCCATGATGTTGTGATCCACTGTACCTCGTATAACCAATTTGATTTGAATAAGGCCTTACAACTGACCACATGGCAAATTAACATAAATTTTGGTTTGAAATTATAGCTGGATATATACACTTGTCAATGGTATATTGCAGCATACCATTATAATTACACCTAGAATAAAAATCCAATTGCGAGTTAAATAATTACTTTTCAAGAACAAAAACTCTAACTGCAAATATTTTTTTCTATACTTGTGTCAGATCGCAGAAATATTGGTTAATGAAAGAGTGCTGCATGCAGCTTCTTTGTAATACAAAAGCATTGGGTTGCTGATAAAACCTGATTTTATAAAGACGTTGTACCACTGTGCCCCGATCTCCCCTACTGTATGATGACATATAAAGCATTATATTGTTAGACAATGCAGGTTAGTTGTTTATAAATGGCGAATTTCTGATTAGGAAATTCACCAGGGCCAGTAGTGTGCCAAAAATGTCACTATTTGGAAATCCGAATTTGGTGTATCAATCTACCTAATCTTAGTGGAAATACAGGGTATTCACAAAATATAGTAATTTAAAAAATCATTTGCACACAATATGTTGCAACTTATTGATTAAATTGTACTGATTAGTCCTTGAACAATATACTTAGTATATATTTACTTGTATAGAATTGATATTATCATATATAGAATTTCCCACTAGGGTAGGCAATTTCATCAATTGCAATTGGTTAGCTTTATTATTTGATTTTACTCAGCCGTATTTATTTAATTGTATCAGATTTTTCAGCATGAAAACAGTTTTATCTAAATTGTATTATTTTTATTTTTTGTGAACTAGCATGAAGCAAAACGAACTGGAAATATTTTTCTAAAACGTAATTGCGTAGTATTTATAATGGAAAATCTCATTTACATACATTTGGTGAAATAATAAATTTTAGCACAAAAAATTCATGATGAAATAAGGGATGCTTCTATCCAAATGTGCTTAAAAAATTCGTTTGACAAAAAGGTTTTTTAATGATGGGACCATATAAAAGGACATTTGCATGGCTACGTTTAAATGCTCTATAAGACATTTAAAAAGGTGAAATTCTCGAGGCATAAAATTGAAAATAATCGACGGAATGTTGAATTATCAAAGCGATTTCTTGAACTGGAATGCATTCGTGAAAATGTCAAATATTCATGCATCGCTTTACGTATAATTTAAAATTCCGCGAAGAGAAGCATCATTAACTATGTTTAAAAACTTTTTAAAAATCACCATTCTTTTTATCCTAAAGTTTCCAAGAAATTTTCGATTGCAAAAGTTTTCAATGCAGCTTGTACAGTATTTTACAGGCATGAGTAGCGTTACATTATATTTTTTATCTATTTGGGCAAAAAAAAAAGGAATACATAACCATAATATGCATGGAAAATTATTACTACATATCTTGAGGGTTTATATGACAATATATTTATAATTTTTAAATATATAAAAAAATAATGCTGGCATATTGGCATGTCTGAATTATCATATGTGGCCATATCAGTACCACATAGTACGTTTAAACATCAAACATTGATTTGATTTAAACTTTAGAAGTGTATGTTATACTATTTGTTACAGTCACATGGTATAATTTTACTTAGTTTTTCAGGTATAATGTTAAACTATGGGAGGTCATAAACGATTTCGTGTATAACATTATAAAACTTATTTCATAAATTATTAAATTGAAATGATGGCAAGGATGGTAAACATCATGGCCTTAGACCTTCATCTTGATAACAAACATCTGAAAAGTGCATCAGTTTTATTTGCTTTTTAATGTAAATTTAGCATGTCCAAGCAGAACAACTCCAACACAATATATTTATCGATAAAGCTTCATGAACTGGATGAAAGGAGAAGATGGAAGGAGACATACATATCACCTTGAAAAATAAACGTTGACAAAGGACACAAATATACCTATTTATGTCATGTTGAGCAGAATTTGTTAGGGATTTATGCAAACAGCCAGGTGGACAACACAATTAAGGGTGTGAATTTCCGGATTCCAAATTCATAAGACAGTAGATCTTGGTATGTTTTATTTAAAATGCTAAAATGTAAAAATTAGATTAAAACGAAAAATAATTAAGTGTTATGTATTTTATGGACAAATCTTTTGACTAAACACGTGTTTATTAATGAGTTCAGAGCATGAAATATGCAGATGGAGAAAGCATATACAGTGGGTGAACAAAATTATATGAACGATATTTGGGAATAAAATATGTATAATGAGAGGAATTTTTTGACTAAGTTTAGTGTACCATGATCTGAAAATGTTTGAAACTTCACAGGACTTGAAGCGCCTCGAACTGGCACATACTTATTGGCAGGTTGGGCAAAGTCACCTATAGAACCAAAAACATTGTGGCTTCTCAGCTTTCCAAACAAAAAATAGCATGTTCATGTGTCCAATATATGATATTTGCAATACATAAACGACAACAGTATGCATGGTTACATGGTGCGTTAAGTGTACCATATGTACTTGGTGACCACATTTTTTTTATAACGTTCCACTATTTTTATTTTGAATGAAAATTATCGACTTGCCATGGCTTCTTTATGTTACACAGTATTATTTATGCGATAACCTATTATATACTGTAGTCTCTCCTTATACACGTAATGTACGTTTCGCAATGGTTAGTATGGGCGGTAGTTTTTCGCGAAAAATTCATTCTTCAATATGATAGCCCTGCTGACATATTTGCGCATGGAATCACATACATCTTCATCAGTTTGCAGCGTTATTACCGACTTAAGGCATGCACGCATGCATAGGGAATGGCGATGGTACATACGTAACTATCGGCTAAATGAGGGCTTAGGATGCTGATGGATGGACCATTAAGCATCTAAGAACGATTGCGCATGCGCCAAATGCGAGGGGTCAGTTTCCCAGAGGTCAACTGGTATCAGTTAGACAAGTTTCCCACCAATGTTCCATTGAAATCAAATGATACTCCCAATAATTCCAATGGTCATTTTCAGCATTTATGGATAAAAAATACCTTATATTCTAATCAGGTAATGTAATAATGATAATAGTTAATAATAATATAATAATATTGTAAACATATTGTTTAGTCTTTCGAAAAAATAGACTAGGGCCCTATTCCACAAAAGTATGGTCTTGTACTTGTAGGGGTATACTTGTACAAATAGTACAAGTTGTTGTGTTCCACAGATAATATTTGTACATTTGTAATTTGTTAGACCATACCTTACAAGTTACGAGCAAATCTTGCCAGTTTATAAGTGTTCTGTTCCACAAAGGTATTGCTATTAGCAAACTGCTTGTAACTTGTAGTGAATTTGTTATTGGTAAATGAGTACTTGTTAATTAAGTATTAGACAGCATTTGGAACAGAAATAGAACATGTGGTCCAGTGACAGTGAAGATCACGTTATCTGTTTTTGACAAATTGCTGCTAAATTTACCAAAAATTATGCCCTTTCTAGCTTCAATAGCACAGAGAAGTAGCATTTTATTTTATCGAGACGCCATTTTCTTTTCACCTTAGACTTGTACTTTTGTGACATCACTTGTACACATTTACTAATAATTTACAAGTTGCTGAGATTGGTGAAATGCCATACTACAACTCCATATACTTGTAACTTGTACACCAATGCTTTACAATTTTGTGGAATAGGGCCCAGTATGTTCATCTTATATATTTTGTCTGAATTCGCATACAATATATTGGTGACTAGACGTCACTCGTCTTCAAATCTGATTACATAGTATATATCTAATGCTTGATTATTCCATTATAAATTTATGCATCTTCGTATGTCATTGTTTAACTTTTTAGGGTCAAAATAGCAATTGCGTAATTCATTACCAATGGCATTAGCAAAGTCACATGTCGGCAATTAGCGATATTAACAAATTAGCGTATTTATTCTGAATTCGCAATGCGGACTTTGTGCAATTATGACCGTATGTCATCACGCATGCAAAAATTACAGCGATTATTACTTAACCTGTTTCACTTTCTGTCATTGTATACTTCACGCAATTGTGTCGCAATTTGAATGGCCAATTTCTGTTAAAAGTCTGCACGTTATGCGTCAGTTAGGTTGAACATTAAGTTGTCAGGCAGTTGATTTGACTACGTTTCTCAACCTTATCGAATAATTGGTTTGTTACTTTTCTAATAATACATTGCTATGGCTTAATTTGTCAGTTGGAATTCCTAAATTTATAAAGATGCAGAGTTGGGAAGGTATTTGTTTAGGAATAATGTACATCTTAACCCATAATGGTGTTACGATGGTATTGTTTTGTTTTTACATATGGTATTATTAACTGTAGGTCTGATCAAGAATTTTTATATATAATTGGATCAACTTAAAAATAATCTTTTTACATATTTAGTGATTTAATATTTGAAAAATATGTAATAACATGGTTTAAATATATTGACAAAAGTGTATTTTTTAAAAAAAAATAAAGGTAGAGATTTAGCGTAATGGTATTATGTATACAGTAATAATAATTCCCGGGTGTAAATGGCATCATGGGTGGTCATATAGTAAATAACTTTTCCTTCTAGCATCATTAGTAGTGGATGCTTCATTGAATCCATATTTCTGTTAATTTCCAAGATCCAAGATCTGTATATTTTCATATAATTTGATTTCGACCAAGCTGAATACTATTCATTTGATTCCATCAACGTCATCGTATCACGCGAGAGGCATGTTTAACGTCTCGTTAAGAGTTATTTGTAAGATAATTTTCTTTCCAAGAAGAAGATGATGATGTTGATCATGATGATGATGATGATGATGATGATGATGAGGCATTCCTCTCTCCCATATTTCTTTAACCAGATGAAAGAAACAAAAATTTCAAATGGTTTTACTCGTGTTTCTGGCTTGACTTGGCGATTATTAACGAGTTGAAAATGCAATGTTTAATGGGCACGGCGATGCAGATTACATTAAATTACGACCTATATAAAACGCACTAAATAACGTTGAGCAAAAGAAGAAGAAGAAAGAGGCAAAGTTAATGTTTTATTAGAAAATGCCTACTTAAACGATAACCTTATGACGCACTCTGTCTTGTCTTCTGCCAAATTATGTCTTAAGCTATAACGTCATTAAACCTTAGATGCCAGTTTTCTCAACAATTGCACATTCAATCCTCATTTTACACCCCGGTCCTTTTGGTTTCTCCCAAATCCCTAACC
This sequence comes from Julus scanicus, assembly GCA_034698625.1. Taxonomy (NCBI): domain Eukaryota; kingdom Metazoa; phylum Arthropoda; class Diplopoda; order Julida; family Julidae; genus Julus; species Julus scanicus. The sequence goes on from JAQGBW010002681.1 coordinate 17,755, forward strand.
GCCACCCCATTCCTTATCCCTAACTCTGTAGGCATGGAGCGGAGAATTGAAATGGCTAACGATGCATTTTATGTTAACAATCGCTAATATCAACGTGCATTACCAGTGTAAATCGACTGGCACAATGACATGATATTATCAAATGTAAACCGAATGTAAAAGGAGAAATGTAATGAAGAAAAAAAATATGAAATAATAATTTAAGTTGAAACCATGCAGAGTGTTTAAAATATCCCACATGCTTTTAAGTTCAACTTAATGAGTAAACACACTGCTGAATATTAGTTATCTTTTGACCGGTGAAGTGTGTGAATTAATGCTAAAGTTTGTTTGCAAATAATGTTCATGGAAATTGTGGGATATTTTTAATTTTTAAAAAGTGGGATTATTTTAGGATTTTCTATTTTTCCAAGGTGGGGAATATATTTTAGGTCATACATGTCCATAAATGAGCTCTTACAAATATGGGAGTTTTGCAGAAAACCATATTTTACAGAAAAAGAAATTATGTATAATGCATTATTATCCACGTATAAAAGAAAACATTAAAATTGAAACAGACATGTGTTGTGATTATACAGTGTATGAACATGGCAAAAGTTAAACATATATAAATATATGGACATTATTCTGGGAACTGACTGACAAAAATGTTCCTCTACATTTTTTTACCATTTGTTTCTTAAATAATCAATAGTTGCTGATTTGAAACGTATACTTTTCAAGATAATGGCTGCTTGCATAACATTGAAATAAATCTTATCGTCATTTCCTAATGGAGCTCGATCTTCACAAATTACCTATCGTTAAGTTTAGACTTCCATCAGTCTATATTTTGGACAAGTTTCTTTAACGTTGATTTTTGTGGTGTCCTTTTCTTGTCTTTCTTGCCCTTTTAGTTTTTATGGTTTAATGCGATATATGATGCGAAAGATATTTGATACGTGAAAAATGGGTTCTAAGAAACCATTAATCGCACATTTTATAGTGCACTGTTTTTGGGGTTTTTCTCGACATTTTATTGTAATGCTTTGTTTGTGTCTTGTGAGACAATATGCTCGTGAAGTGGATTTCGGTTTAGATTAGCAGCGGTCCCGGACGCAGTGGAAGCAGATGGAAA
>JAQGBW010002682.1:0-18868 GCA_034698625.1 Julus scanicus
TTTTTTAATTGCGTGCATGGAATGTTGCACGACTTGTGACATGTGAGGCGGGAAAAAAGGTCGAATTCCGCCTCACACAAGTCCATTCTTCACGTTGTTTAATAGCGTTTGAATATAGAACTAGAAGTAACATTATATGAGTAAGTATACAGTAAAATGTGGATACATTGGGCCAGTTTTTGGCGTTTTTTTTTTTTTTTTTTTTTTTTTTTTTTATTTTTTTTTTTTTTTTTTTTTTTTTTTTTTTTTTTTTTTTTTTTTTTTTTTTTTTTGTTTTTGTGGAATTCTGAATAGAAGAGTGCAATAATTACGACCTGAAACTGACTAGGTAACCCTGGTGAAAAAAACAATAGAGATATTTGGAACGTTGTTTTCAATTTTTTATTGGTTTCTATTGTTAAGTCAATACAGCTAAACCATAAAAGTCAATACCGGAACCATAGAAAACAATTAAAATTAATAAAGTGTCCAAATAACAATAGAAACCTATAGAAATCTCTATTGGTTTCTATTGTTTTTTTCACCAGGGAAAGCAGAATGAATCCGTGATATTGTCACCGTGCACAATATGTCAGAATAGTGTGAATCTCTAACTGCCTGAAAAAGCCCTATATTGAAACCAGCTTAAGACATTCTAACTGGGCAAAACGATGATTGGCCCAAAGTTACTCCCTATTCCAAAGTATGCACATTTTACGGTACTAAACTTTAACGACACTGTTTTTTCCCAGTAATATCATTGATTGTCTAGTGATAAATTTCCAATGGAAATCTTTGTTGATAGAGGTGTAAAGACGAAAGTCAACGAACGAATAGTAATTCTGTTGATTTTTTCTTCTTCTTCTCCATCTTGGTCTTTTATTATGTCGATATATTCCAATAGAGGTCAGTAGAGTGTTAGGTGAGTTGGCAGCCTTACAAAGCAATAAAATAAAATGCCCCATCTGAAAACCCCAGATCGTCCCCTCCATCACTTTAACGTATCCCAACATAATTCCACGACAAAAAAAATCTTCTCAAGTCAAGTATCACTTAGCTATATTACTTTCTACCAGATCAATTATTCTTCGCTATTTTTTTTTCAGCCATTATAAATCAGAGTCAAGTGATAAATGCTTAATGATTTATGCGCTATGATAGGAATGTAGCTATTTTTCTCCATTGGATGTTTGTTGTTATTGCAGTTTTTTGTGTACAGAGTCTTGACAAAAGCTATGTGTGAATGGTGTGAATGAGTGGACTATTGAGTAATTGATGTAACCCAGAAGCGAGCCAGGTCACCGTCGACTTAAATTATCTTGTCAGAACATTTAGAATGGACAACAGATAAGATGGGGAGGCGTTTTGCTATTGGTCGACGCACAATCTTTATTAGCGGACATTTTGGGGCCTCAAAACGCAGGTTATCGCCTTACAAATTTGGCTATCAATTCTCAGCAGCCCTTCGTTTAATGGTGTTTGACCCTTTGCTCTTTGCGGCTCACTCTTTTCTTCCTTCTCATCACTCGGGTTCTTGGCAGCCATTTTATAACTCAGCATTCTGCTCATTCGACAGGAAATAAATCTACGGATCGAAACTGCTCGTATATACACGGGAGGATGAAGCAGCCATGTTGATGCACTCATGCTTGTTCAACACACATAAGTTGTATAGAAGCAAAACCAGGAATTCGTGTGTGACAACGGTATATACAGAATATATACTGCATGTTTGCAAATTATGTTATCAATTCTTACCATATCTTTTATTGAATTTCCACTTTCAACTTGATATCTAACAATCGCACTATTTATCAATGTACCAAATATTTTAGGCTGTGGTTTAGCATTAAGGAATATAGTGATTTCTGGTTCCACTTTGTAGATAAGATTATATTCTAAAAAGCCTCTAGCTTCTTTTAAAATTGCCTGGAAATTAGGCTTTTAATCAGAAGGTATCGTTTATTTCATCCATATAAACATCTATAAAACAAGGTGCGTCTTAGAATCGCTGGTGTGTGTATAGATCAGACGACATGCGCCGGATACATGTATCCAACGATTCGAAAACATCGTTGTCGCCAACTTCTGGACACGTGTGACCAAAAAACTTTTATCTGGATATTTGTGGTCAACAATGTTTAATCAATAATTTTGCGATAGGTCATAATAACTTTTTCATAATTTGAATATGTTATTTGAACCCAGTTTTTCCCAATTTTCCCTAGCCTAACCTAGTGAGCAACATCTATTGCAATACTTCAAATTGAAATATTTAAATCAGAAGCATGTGGCGAATTACATTATTTAATATTTTCAAGAACTTTTTGTGGATTCCTTTTTATTATTCAATTTCTGTAGTATGTTTTGGGTTTATGAAAACTTGGTATGCGGAAACTTAGACTTTCAAATGCTTTCTATATAATCCGCACCTCTGTAGAATCTCATGAATCATCTACCACTTTCTTCTTCAAGTTATTTTTTTTATTTTTATTAACCTCCAACGAATGTTTGCAATGGCTGTCACCATTTTCTCATAACGTTTCTGTTCTGCTAATGTTGGATTGATGTAAAAATAGAAAAAAGAAGTATTGCGTGGGTAACTGGTTTTCCCATTAATGTTGTTCATGACTTCAATTTGAAACTCGTATGTTTCCAATGCAGAAAACTTGCTTTTTATTTTATTTTTCTTTCGCAAGAAAAAAAAACGAGCTTGGGGACACCGCGGCAAATATACGACATGAACTGTATGGCGATGTTATTTATATGCACTTCCTGTCTGTCCACTAGCTACTAATATCCTATATCGTAATATTTTTGGACGAATGCTCATAAAAGTCGACTAGATGCATGACCGACTATTTTTCATCGTTTTTATTGCAATTTCTTTCTCGCTGCATCCTGTAAATACAGTAAATTCAAGATATACCTATGGGAGTTAAAAACATATATATATATATAATATACATGTATATATACTTGAGTTAGTACTTGTAATAGGTTTCCTTTAAACTGAAAAAAATGACGATGGAAAGATTTGAAGTTTTTTATATCCGTCCCAACATGCAGATATAAATTCAGCTTTGCTTTTTAGTTTTCTGCGATATTGTGATGCGTTTATAACCTAAAAATTGATGTAATATAATGTATAGATTTACCTCAAATCGAAAAGAAATTATATTTCGATATTACAAACTTTACAAATATTTAAAGTCAAAAACATTCATCACAAGAAATTATTTATGTATGGCTAGACCAGAAAATGTACCCATCTGGACGTAATATACTCGTTTCTCCATATATACAAGCTTATCAACCCTTGATAACAAATATGAACCATTTATTTTGCTAGTCCAGTCATGTTCCAATATTTAGCAAGCATCAATTGTACAAGAATAATCTGGTAACTTTGGCTACAATATTAATTTTCATAAGATGACTATGTTTATATTTTTGTTCTTTGTAACTTGAATCACATTTTGCCATTCCGTTGCTTCTTATTGGATTTCACGAGCCTCAGGTGGCCTTATGATGCAAAACTTAGAATGATTGCACTGTGTATATCTCACTGCATGTTGGAGGTTGATTCATATGTGTGCGGCTCAATTTTTCATTAATTCCAGTAATATTAATAAAAACCGCTGTATACAAAAGGCGTCTAAATGAAGTAGAGTGTTAGCTAGCTTAATAACATGAAATTGGTACGTGTATAATCAACAAAGCAGGCGTTAGTCTCTCAGTAATCCTCATGTACAATATTTCCATTTCGTTTCTCTTCTACTCTTGCATGAGGGTACTTGAAGAATGAACAGTAGGTATTTTACGGGTATTAAAAGTTACAGCTGCTCATTTAGAAAATCAAAATGACAAAATTTGCTGCTCTGACTAAAGAATTGTAGAAGTAAAATGGTTTGTGCAGGGAAGTAATAGAGTGCGAAAATTGCAGAGGGTTAACGTATGGGTACACTCACTTAAATGATACTCGGCAGTTGTATTCGTATTGTAGACTGTACTGTAGACTGGCAGTTAAGTTAATGCTCTCAGTTGCCAAGCATCTTGGCTTACCGTTTTACAAATCAGGTTTTATGCAGCTTAATTATTTCATTTGTTTTGCACTGGGAACATTCAACAATAAAGAAATGAAGTAAATGGAAACTCAGATGGAAAACTATATAATGCCATGTATGGGGCCATGTTTCTTAAATTATAGATCGTAGTATATGGATATCATAGTACATATCCTTGTACGGACCATATTTAGCCAATGATGAGCCAGATATATACATATGTCCACACATGGCTTATAACTTATTTTTCCACCAGGGAATTACTGTTTTCTTAAATAAGATTAGAAAGTTAAATGTTAGGATAATTAATTTTTTAAATAAGATTAGAAAGTTAAATAAGTTTACGTTTATCACATTTTTTTTCCTTCTTAATTCTTTATTTTAAGGATAATTTATATACAGTACATGTTTACAGACTTAATATTATAAATTTTAGATCATTAGTGAGATAGAATTGTTGTTATGATGTTCAGGGATCTTTAGGCTCCTGAACAATTATATTAAGTGATCAGATAACAAAACCCTATGGTTTTAGCTATGCAAGTTATACAAGGTATTATCATTGCTAAGCTAATATTGTACCTTGCAATTGCGATTAGGGTTTTTTATTTTATTTTTATAAAGATTTCATTACTGTGATCAATGTTTCGTTATGTGATTTTGCTAAGCATTTTTTTTTTCTTTCTTCTTCTCTTAGGTATTTTCCAAAACCAAAACGATGTATTACCTCGCTCAGTCTGGCGATGCCACTTGCTTCGGTTTGATTTCAACAACAGAAGGTCCCAAGACTATGAAACTGTTCCGAGGTGAGTAATTAAGCTTATAATGTCATTAAGAGATTCCATCCAGTGAAATGGAAAGAAAAATTGATGGCAAGTGGGTGATGGCCGAGATTATGAGGATAAAACGTACATTGTGCAAGAAAAGTCTGGTTGTACAGCACATGCAGACTACATCACATATTGATTGCAGCGCCGCGAGGGGAGAAGTGGATAAGAGCGAGAAATTGAGGGGGGAAAATACCAGAAATATTCTCTCAGACGGTCAGTACCAGCTCATGTGAAGCCAATTGCAATCTAAAGATAGAAAAAAAATTCTTAACAAGATTCCTGTTCATATTCGGAGTTAGGGATGCCGTGCTTGGCTCGGATGAGATTTCAGTAGGGAAGATGTTAAATATTCAGAGCACGTCCGAGGAGACGATTCCCATTACTATATAACATCAAAAACAGATAAGTAGAAGTGGAAAGGAGGGTGGAAAAGGAGGATTGCATCTATGTGACCCTTGCCCTTAAATTGTGCGTTACCAGTTAGACCCCAGTATTATGCAAAAATATACAAATGGCTCGCGGAATTGCATTAGACCTTTATTAGAATTTGGTTTACTTGTGTGGATTACAAATACTAAAAATTACAACGATGAAGTCGCTTGACGCATTTACTGCACTGCATTTTCTTGTTTGTAATTTCGCTAAGGAACGTTTTAAATTATTCTTTCGCAAATTATAGTCGTTGTTTCAAGTGCTTTCGTGGCTATCGATGCAAATGAGGAGCGGATTTTAATACAAGAGTAGAAACTGAAACAACCGAGGAAAAATTCGCCCATTTCGCCTACAATAATACGTGGCAATTACAAAGCGTCCATTCTGCACTTTTATCTTTTTTTTCTACGTTCAAAGTCCCTTTGGAATTGGGTGGAACCATACAACGTAAATCATTGTCAATTTCCAATCAAGGAATGACGCGGGGAACCCTGGGATGATGGGCCGTGAAGTGAAAGAGTGGCACCCATTAAAATAACACGCTGGGTAATGGATACAGGCAGATTTCAGGTGGGTTTAATCCAAAATACAATGCATATTAATGAAAATTGGATGGATTTAATCAGAAAACCTATAATTAATATCCCAGGCCAAAAAATCGATTGTTTGTTATATTTTCTGCACAGCTCTATGCCATCTTGATCTCAAACTGACCGCCTTTTATACAAGAGATTTCACTGAAAATGAAAAGTCGATTGGAGTGGTTCGAAAAGTTCAAAAAACTAGTTTGGCACCATAGACCGTTTTAGCCATTATTATAGACTTGTGCCGCATTTAGTAAGTGACTTGAGTTTTTTGTGTTATGTTCTTCGTCAAATTTTCTTTATGAATGATCATCATCGAGCTCATGGCCAAATCAGGTTGCATGCATATGTAAAACAGCGCCACAGGTGGCTAATTTAATTGCGATATTTCACTTGATTTCTCATTGGCTAATTTTTGGGGAAATCGTCAAGCTATTTTAAACAATTTTATGGTTTTATTTTATCTCTTTTTGTTTGGCTACGAGTGTGTTTGCAAAATTTAGAACTTCTATAGAGAGCATCTCGAGAGTTTCTATCGCGTGTAAACACACCTTAATATGAATGCAGTCTGATTGGGCAACGTGCTCGATGAGTATCGTTCATAAAGTAAATTTTACTTATAGAATCCAACCCAAAATTACTTAGGCAAAAACGCGGTATGTATAACTTTAACTTAAGCATTCAAAATTGTTCTTGTTTGCAGCACTAGATAACAAGTTTGGTGAATGCTATCTACTGTAGGTAATCAGTAGTGAATATTTACAATTCGTTGTCTCATTTCATATTCAGGTGCATAACATTTTAATTTGAATCAAGCGGAATCGAGCGTTAAATACACGAATCGCTTTACAATTGTAACTATTTGTTATTTGAGCGTAAACCGAGGAATTACGAGTTTACTTCCAGTAAATCGTTGCCTTTATCTAGACGGTTGGGCTTAATTATACTCTGTTCCAAAGGAAGATATCTTCAAATTCCACCACGCCAATTTTGTATGGTAATTTTCAACGACGAAGAATAGACAGTACCGCTGTAATCTTTCCCATCTTTTAAACTTTGTTCGCTGTAATTGCCTTAGAGTATAATGAGCGGTCCCGTCTGATGATATTTTCCATTTTCTTTCTCCATACACTCGTGGTATCCTCTTTACTTGGGCATGAGGGGAATAATTGAAAAGTACTTGAGATTTGTACACACACATGTAACTGTAGAGGGTCAACTACAGTTATTGAAACATGAGGATAAAACTTTGAAACTCTATACTATTCAACCAAGAAAAATAGTATCATTTAATCACATTAGGTACCTGCACCTATGTATATGTAGGTGACTGAATAGCCTTTGGTACCTGGAATGCATGGCATTCCTTTGACGCTAAGAATACAAGGCATTATCACTCAATGAAAGCATGATATACGTATTTAATTCAAAAATTGGAAGTCGGTTTATGTCTTGTCTGTATTTTTATACTATCTTATATACATTTTAGACAACAGTCATCTTTTGAAATTGACTATTGCAAGTTTTAACAGTCTTTTACTGAATTTTATTCTCAAATTTTCTACTCGATCTTACATTCTCCGAATGTTAGAGAATCTAAAAACACCAATGCACTGACACGAGTTATACAGTGTTTATAAAACAATACAATAGGAAAATTCAGTGTTTTTAGTCTTTTATTGAATTTTGAGTAGTATTATTCTGAAATTTTTTACTCGGTCACCCATTTGCCCGAATGTGAAATGTCTAAAAGCGCTTACCAAATGCACTGACACGAGTTCTGCAGTGTTTAAAAAAAATAGGAATACAAGAGGAAAATTCAATGAATTATCAGTTGAAGTTCTTTTAATTTATCACCAAAATTTTGCATAACGCTCATATTGTTTTGTCTACACGCTGTACAAGTGTATACTAAAGTAAGGAGTGCTGTATAGTGTACGTAATGCCCATCTTAGAGAGATGCTCAATAACAGAGGTTTGAGCTCAGGCATTGCCATCCTCTCGTTTTTCTCGTCAATTTAACTCTCTTATCATTTTCTATATATCAGAGCCGATAGCGACAATGAAAATAAAATTACATTGAAAATACCAGCCATGGGTTGAGACGGCAGAAGGCAATTATGAACAAAAGAGAATGGGTTGCACTGGAAATTGAAATGGAAAATGGCATTACTAATCAGATCTTGCGGTGAATTTTAATTTGCAACAGAAACATTAAAGAAAACTCGATTTTGATTTTGGTTATGGTAAATTTAATTTAAATACGAGATTTGAGGGACAGATTAGGAATGGTATATACCGATTCAAAAAGTCAAGCAGCAAATGAAATTTAATTGAATATTGCCAACAGACCTAAGACATAATCTTAGCTAAGTTCTGTGTGTGGTCCTTTCGTTTTAATCTATTCTTTTTGATTTGCAACGACTAAAATGTAACTGACACGCGATTTTATTTCATGTTTATGTATATGTGCATTTATGCTCACAGTTGTTATTTGATATCTGTGCTTGACTTTTATCTCCTTCAGAGAACGTGCCATAAATAGTTTTCTAATTAAAATTCTACCCTTCGTGAATGCATTTGGCATATATGTGACTTTGTCAATGGATTTAATTGGATTTTTCATTCAATTTGCTTTAGGAATTTATAATATGAGATTACAGTTTTTGATATCTTTTGAATTTTTTTTTTGTAAATTGGCCACGTGTTTATGACTAAGTAATTTTATACAATCTATTAAGTGGGTATGAATCAAATTTTGTTCCGCTATGAAAAAATTACACGCGTGTTTCAATTCTAACATGATATTATAGTTATAAGTTTATGAAGTTCTTGCAAATTAGCTGCAATATTAATTTAATTAAAGAGTTTTTGCTTTATGTTATTGATTAGCTTGACTATCGAATCGGATCTCCACATTCCTTACTAGAGAATTTCTGATTCATCTATGGTTTTTACTATCACTAACTAAAAATCATCCGGATGAACATTCCAGAATATTGAGTATGAAATGTCATCCCTTGAGATTTTGAATTTCATGCAATTTTCGTTCAGTTTTTGAAAGGTGATTATATCTTTAGAATAGAATGAAACTTAACAGTTGAGTCACATGTGGTAAAACCCACTAAAAATAGTGTTTTCTAAACAATGGTAAGGGTTTAAAGCAGAGGGTTGAAATTCATTTGCAATTTATGATTATCAAACATAATAAATTCAAAATGTCCACTCACCGGACAAATTTGGCATCCCTGTAATAAATATTTATTGTTATGATTTCTACCTTCAATGTCGAAATAATATAGTATATATATATATATATATATATATACATATATATATATATATATATTTTTTCAATAATTATATAGTATTTATACTGCTAACAGTTTTATTTGTATATTGCAATTACATTTCATCTAAATGTTTTTTAAAAGCTAAATATTATTTTAACAGAAAATCTTCTAATCTATGCAATAAATTTCTTAATAATTTTACTGGTATTATTTGCACACAATAATATTATTTTATACATTGACCCCTAGGGCGATCACCGATATTTGACATCTATTTACACAACATAAAATACATAATCTACATAATCTATTGACATATTAATGGATGATTACCTAGCTAGTATACTTATTTTTGAACAAATTTGTTGTTCTTGTGATTTGTTTTCTCCAAACATGAACACACCAAATTGAAACACGTCAGCAACATTTCAAGTTTTAATCTTGAAATTGACGAAACCGAGACTGATTGTCATTTAAGGAAACCTGTAATTGACGAAGAAGGGCGAACACTTCTATATACGTATTTTTCAGTTTGAAGTACTGAATAGCACTCAGGAGTGTAGTGCTAACGAGTCCCTTATGTGCTAAAAAAACTTTCAGAGTTTTTAAAAAAGAAATTCATAAAAAGCTTTCTTTTTTTCTGCAAACATTTTTCGAAACTAATAGTAATGTAAACTACATAAAATATTTCAGGAAGAGGACATTGTCAGTAAGGGTGTTGGTTTGTCGATCCGTTTGTTGGGAAAGAACGCTTTATTCTCTAGAAGAATTGATTTCCTATTAAATTTAAATTATATTGATTTTCATGGATTGTTCGGTATTACATCGTTAGTCTCGAATGCCCCTTGCTCATAAATTCACCTACAGTATCTTGCGTTTGTATTCTTTGAAGCATTTGTCTCTGTTGTTTTTGCAAAATATTGTTTTCAACATAAGAAAACGTAATTTTCATTATCAAAGCATGGATTATATTATCAGCATTTAATATTTTATTATCAGAAATAGCCATGCCTCTTAGTCATCATTTGATGATATGTATTATTCATGTAGAAGGCAAAATGATATGCTGCACCATTAGCATGTGTCAGTTTTTACGCAGGTACATATATAGTGATGGTATATAATTAATACATTCCGGATACGTTTATTTGGCATTAGTCTACACAATAGCCTGCTTTCATAATTAAATTTCCAGATAAATAATAGCACGCTCTAAAGATGTTAATTTTTTTTTTTTTTAAATCTGTGGTTACCTTAATTTCATCGTATTCCCAAGCCTGATTTGTTAAGAATTTTGCATCATTGAATTATTCTAAAAGAACCAGGAATGTGTCTTTATACTTGCATGTATCATTAAATATGTATGTATCAAATTTGACCACATATACATGTACAGTACCTGCCTACAATACATGGTCATATATTAACATAAATAATAAATTGCAGGATAAAATCCCACATGTGGGCATTAATCTAATTTCTGTTATGTCCATATTTGGTTTTTATCAGAAATATCCATTGTTTCAATCTTGTACTAACTTAAGTAATCTACTATGAATAGGGATATTTAGTAAGTTATAAAAGCCATAAGTTATACAAAAGTTTCACATTAGTGATTGTACTATGGGTCATTGGACGTTTAAGCATGACTTCATAGCAGTTTCCTTGATTATCTCCGAAAATCGGAAGACAAACCAAGTTATAAATATATAGAAGAATAAGGCAATTGGAAAATTTGACGTTTTGATGTGTAAGCATGCAGTCATCATAGTTAATGGCGATGTTGCATTAATATCTCAAAAAAATTCTTTCAACTTTTCCGACGCTTCAGTTTTCCTTCACGCCATCGTTTTCTGTATCCACTGGTGCAATGGATTCATTTACCAAAAAATTTCCGACATGTTATGACACGCACCTATCCCATAGGGCTTATTACTTGCATAGCCCTTCTTTTGAATTTATCATTTTTTTACAACCATTTCTGGCAGGTATAAATGCGTGTACAACAACCATGCTAGTGCACTTTCGTGTTATGTTCTCAGACCATAGATTCGTTAGAAAGGGGGATAAAAAAATACAATATTTCTATCATTTTTTGTTGAGATATAAAGCATGTTCATGCACGCACTTTCGACATGAAAGGCCATGAGCCAGCAAAGAACATTTGTCATGCACATGCGTATAACTATACCGTGTTTTGTATGTTTACCAAAATGATTATGATTATGGTCTTGATGGTGATCATCGCGCAACGATGAAATGAGCGATAATAAAAAAAATTAAAAAAACTGGGATTTTCCCTAAGCCTTTGACTAGGAATTTAAGCTGGACTACATATCATAAAATTTAAATCGGCGTATTAAAACTGGAAAATAATTTATGCTTTTTATAATTGCATTTATTGGCGCCGTTGGGGGGCTGCAGAATAGTAAATCACTGGACTCTTAACAAATTTGAATATACCGGTAATTACTATAATTTTCTATAATGTTGCTAAAAGTTGGGAATTATTTTTGAAATTCGTGTTAAACATCAGTTTATGCTTCCAATGTGTGTTAAACCCGCTATAAATTTGAAACCTTTATGAAAGAAACAAAATACCCTTTTTTTTTATAAATTTGTAGTTAAATGTTCAAACTTTTTAAAAATATATTGTGGTGAGGATTGTGAGAGAGAGTCTTGAAAATGTATGGGATGAGCCTTGAAATCCTTGGCATCTTCTTGAATATTTTTTAGAAAATGTACTGGACATCCAGAAGTTGAATGTTGACAAGCTGCTTAAACGCTCATTTATACATAAATATTTCTTAATTACCAACTTATATTTGAAGAAATAATTACAGTAGTATATAAACATCACAATATATTATAAATACAGTATATAGGATCAAAAAGAAATATTTACAGTATATACTTTTCATCATAAATTCATAAAATCCTTAAAGATGATTTTAAAATACTATAATCGAAACACGAGCATTGTTTGGCAAAAATGTTGCTAAGCAGACATTTAAAATTATATATTTCCTTTATTGTGTCATACTCTTAATACATGAAACATTGACCATTTTAAATAAGATCAAAGGTTAGGAAAAGTATGAACATTTTAGGGTATATAATTATTTAGCGCTGTACTTACAACCAATTGGGTAAAATTTAAATATGTATGTCAGGTAATGTTTATCCTTCCTGAAAATGGTTAAGTTTGGGATAAAACAGGGTTTTAAATGCAACTTGGGGCCTGCATAAGCTAATGGTGAACTATATATCTTGGCTAGTGCATTCGAATTTTAGCCTGCAAAACTTTTCTGTTGTCATAATAATAGAGCTGAGTAATTTGAACTTTATTAACTGCAGTTTTGCATAAATGCGAATTTTCAAAGGCCAACTTTTCATCATGATGAATTCCTCACCAACTTTGATCGTGTGAAAGGGAGGTGCATTAAGCTGAAGGAAAAGGAGAGGAAAAAAAACAGATTCCGAGATGAAACCTATTGAGTGTGAATCATTAATATATGCACAACATGTTGGCGTGCCACGCGTGTGCATGATTTGTGTCCAGGTTTGAGTGCTAAATCTCGCACGAAAGGCATTAATAAAGACAGCAGTGCCATTACCGAATTCCCGCCCCCTTTTTCTGGATCCAAGCACGGTGTAAACCGCGTTCGCAAGTCCGGCAATCGCAAGTAAGCGATTCGTGTTGAAAAGTTTATAGACAGCTAACAATTAAAGTTGCATTCATGCAAAGGCAGTCATGAAAGCGCTGTAATTTGGAAAACATAATTATAGTATTGGGTGCTGGACGGGGGTGTATTTTATGGGATATCCATTTATGGGAAGGTGGTTTTGCCGATCTAATGGAGGGCCCTGGCATGTCACTCGTGTTTGGGACGTCCACCTAAATTTAATGCATTTACATACACGTCTCCATCACGGCGAACACGCTCCAAAATGAGCCTTTCGTGACCGAATTGGGTCTTAATAGTCAAATTATAGAGGAGCGTATATATATATCAGTCACCATGTTTTGAATTACATCCTGTTTTTACGTCCCTGCGTCGATTAATGGGGAATGATCTTTCGATCCGACGAAGAATGGAAATTGGGCGGAAACTTCCAAAATGCCACTCTGGCCAAAACCTAAACACAAGCGTCCGTTTTATGAATATGGTGGGGGTAGGCCTTGCATGCGTGCCGTGTTTTATAGTATACGCACTTTTATGGGCAGTCTATATACGTGCCGGCTTATTCATCATCGTTGCAACACATGTGTGAATATCTCTACGGCGGGGCCTTATAAAGTTGTTGGGAATTACTTTGTAATCGATCATCTGTCAGGGAAAGTAACAACTTATTTGGTCCAAGCACCACCTTGAAACAGGAGAGTTAAGAGGGAGGGAAAATGCACCGGGCTTAAATGATAGACGGTATACATGTATATAAAAAGCATGCAGAGCATACTTTTTGTATGTGGACGCCTGACTTATACAGTGGAAGACGACTTTTCAAATAAAGGACATTTCGATTTCTGCACTTCATCAGGGAAAAAAGGATAACATATACATGTATATTTTATTCTTGATATATATAAGGACATTGGATACAATTTATATACAGTATATACATCTGCAAGTATGCATATAGGACATTGAATATAATTTGTATTAAATGTTATTACACATTATATGCAATACTGTGGAGCCTCGGTTTACGAACTTAATCCGTTCCTTGACCCTGTTCGTGAACCGAAAAGCTCGTAATCCGAATCCGTTTTTCACAATGTAGGCTATATCCTTGAAACTAATATCGATTTTAAATTGAATCCATGGAAATTCTAACACATTTTTTATGTTTCTTATGTTTAGTAAAACTTAATCCGTAACAAAGATGTTCTGCTGGGACTAGTAAAACAATTGTAGAAACTCGGACCTCTTATTGGTGTTCCAGAGAAATGGGTTCGTGAACTGAACCATCGTTTGTAAACCGATTTGTACGTAAACTGAGACGTTCGCCAACCGAGGTTCCACTGTATTACATTGGATTATTTTTCAAAGTATTAATAAAGCACAGTTAATAAAGTAAAGTTTATATTAAATATAGAAATTAGATATGTATGGAGATATATGGACATACGTATGTGCAAATGTGTATTCATAATTGGACATATTATATATATGGTTACACATTTTCATATATGACCATACACGGTCATAGATTCACTTACAGTTTGTTCATTTAGGGACATAAATGCCATATAGTTTCATACCTGTCCATAAATGCCATATAGTTTCATACCTGTCCATAAATGCCATATAGTTTCATACCTGTCCATAAATGCACATTTCATATACAATTGTACTATATATGCCATGGGCTTGGTCAACCAGCTTAGATCTCTAACAAGCTTATGTACTGTAAAATATCTTCATACTGTTGGTATCATGCGTAAATTTAAGTGCATTAAGAACATGTTCAGTTTTTAGAATAACGAACCTTTCATAGAAATTACTTCTTGTTTGCGTGTGTGTGTTTTTTTTCCCTCCCTTTTTTATCCGGATGAACACCAGGCCTGGTGCATCTACTGTAAGTGGCGAATAAGAAATTCATGCCATAAAAGTAAAACAGACAAGGGCTGAGAAAATTATAAGTTTCAGTAACAGCGGAAAAGCCACGAGATTGCATGCAATAGGCCATGTGGTGCAGCGACTGTTTATTGTGTGGAAGGATGTGGAAAGCAAGAGAGGATTTCCTGGTTTCTTCCTTACCACCTCTGCAGTTTTCCTTTTTTATTTTTTTGGCTCGCGTATGAATGCTAAGGATATTAAAATTTTGATGTGAATGCACTTGGCATGATGTGATGCAGAAACTTCATATCATCTGCACATTTGTTATTAGAAATATCAGTAGAACTTCAAACCTCTTAATGGTTGCTTTCAGAGGTTAAATTCAGGAATTCAAGATGCCCATTGATAGCAAATATCATTGAGTACTTGCCTTTAGAAGAATTTTGCATGTCACAAGAAAGTATTTTGGAGGAGGTCCCTAGTAAAAGATCATCATGACATTCTCGAAAAATGTACTTATATTGCATGGGTAGTGTTCAGTCCCTCATCTATGCATTGTTCCATTTATCATTACAAAGTTAAATTTGTCAGAGTTTTGAGCTTTTATTAAGACAAGATTTATTGGTGTGAAATGCTGTATGTTTTTAATGTTATTAGATGACATGTTTTGGTTACCTCCATAAATACATATTGAGATTTTTTTCCCAGCATATTGGATTTTTTGCAACAAAAAAATTGTATACTCATCTGCAATCATTGTTGAATTATTTAATGGTAGAACGTCATAGTTCGTTTGCATACAACTGACAGTATGGTAGATCTTTTTATTCCATATGATTTGCATGAGCTTTTTTATCCCAAAATTTAATTAATAATTCATGCCATTTTATAAGAATAGCTACTATGTATGCACACATTCTTTTATTTATTTAAACCATGACCTGTTTATGTTTCATCGTAATTTACGTTACATTTTATTTTCCTTAATTTATTTTCAACCATTTCCCTGCAGGCTCAAGTGAAGGAGATTTCGACATTTTTTATCTGTGTGTAATCACTTTCTTTAGAAATGAAAACATTTTAAATCCCCCACTTTTTGAGGTTTCAATGGGATTCATTGCATGAATGCAAATAACACGCATAAGAGAAAGTAGATATATTGATCGAAGATTGTTTTTATATGCTTTATGGGAACGAAGATATAAATTAAACAAAAAAACTAAGCAAAAAAAATGAGTTTAATGAAAAGGCATTTGATATGTAAAATGAACAACAAAAATGTTATTCATTTCTCGTGAAGTAATATCAACAAGAAATCAACTTCGACTACTAATTAGAATGAAGTACTGCCATTATTATATTCTTCGTTTTATGAAGAGTTCTTCCTATCATTGTGTTTATAGCTTGTTCAAAAAAGATAAGTGATGTCTATTTAATATATATATGCCTGTTATTTAAACGAGGGGGGAAAAGCATGACATTTAATTAGTGTTTCAGCTAATATGTGATCTAAAGATGGTGGGATTTTTTTAAATTTTCTTATTTATGATTTTTTGCACTAGTATGTTGTGCTTATAGTTTTTAATGAATGTCTAATTACTATGGTTCTTTATAAGTTTTGTATTGTCTAATTATTTTCATTCATCCAATACCATACAGATATGCTATCATTATTAACTATATTGCAAAGAATGCCCCTGTTGATTTTATAGGTTTTTTGATGAAAACGATTTGCATTTAAGCTGATGGAGTTGTCGTTAGCGTGGTGCAAACCCGGTTCTGGCACCGGGCGTGGCTCCACCAGCAAATCTATCAAATTGTATTAATACCTTAAGCTAAATGCATCTCGCATGCCCTAATAACTTTAAGTCACGACATTTTATTATAATTTTTCCAATAGGCCAAGTTGGGGTTAAATGTGCATAGGTATATGCTGCTAGGCTAAGGAATATAATGGACGAAGTGATTTTATAAGATGTTTTTTTTATTCTATACTTTAAAGTACACTGTAGTATTTTTTTTAATTGGAACAATAATGATGTCAAACATCATTTGTATTATATTTTGAGTATAATGTGCCTTTATTTTCAGTTGTGATTTATTTAATCACTCCCTTATGAATCGAAATCTGGTTAGGGGCCATTCAAAAAAGGACGTCCCTGAAATTCCTTTAAAGAACCCCCATCCTACTCCCTGTCCACATTGTGTCCAGTTTACCCAGACACCCCTACCCCCATTCCTCATAGACGTCCTTTTTTATAGTAGGGTGTTCAGAAACTTTTCTAGAACATCATGCCCATTCTAGAACCATGCCAATTCCATTACATTTTTCCAGCTTTTTATGATTAACGGAAATTTCCTCACCTCGAAGGGAAATTCCAGCATAAAATTGGTTTATAACACGTGAAAGCGTATTACATTTAAAGCATTAATTTAAACATGGCGTACAGAATAAGTTTTACGTTATGTAATCACTGATTTGAAGTGTGAAGTTGAAAGCATATACATAGATGTTGACATATTTAGTATTCGGAATTTGTAAGGAATCAATCGAAACCATCTAAATGAAAATACCAGTTAAATGGCATTGTGTAAGCTCATTGAGGTATTCAAGGCTAAAAGGTTGAGGATATTTATAGGAAAATCTCCAATTTATAAATGGTTTATATATTTCAGCGCAGCAATGAAGTTGAGCTTATATCAAAATGACTTGATGTCACATTTTAATGAAGCCAAACTTCATCATTTATAAGTTTTATTTGACAGATTACGGGACGTGAATTCTCATGCGATGTTTGATTGGTTGTTAAGTCTTGCAAATGAAAATGGAATGAGTTGAAAGGGAATATGTTATTTATTTTAGAAATGAAACTCCTGATGCCAAATAACTAAATAATAAATGACTAAGTAGAGTATAATTTACTATTTTTTTTGCTTAAATGAAATCATGTGTGGTAACATCTGCGTCCAAAATCTACACTCAAATTACCTCAGATTCGCAGTTGTCGCTTTACTTGCAGATGAGACGTATCTTTAGATAAAAAAAAACAATATAGATATATATTGATATTGGAAGTACATTTTGATAGAAAAGCCGCATAGAAGATTAGCATGTGTTTTTGACATACCTAAATAACTTTCATTGAGTTTATTAAAGACGAGAAACAGAAATGTAGTTAATGGGAAATTTGAGCTTAGGTTTGCATCCCTTGCATCGCGTGCACCGTATATTTCAGTGATGGTTTGTAAACAGAAACATAAAACAGCCCACTTTCTATATTCACCATGAAATTATTCATTTCAACATTTACGAGCGTACATGGCAGTTCTGGAGATTTGCGAGAGAAGTCTCAGACGCTCCCCTTGTTGAAAACAGAATTAAGAAAAAAAAATTGGTATAATGCATTTTAGCATATGCTTTTCTGTTAATGTATGCAAGTTTTTTATCAACTTAATATATTAAATTTCCTCACGCATTTTACGCGTACTATACGAAATTACAAGGATGCCTTTTATGAATATAGTTTCTTAGAAATCTGAATAAACGCAGTTGTTATAAGCGAATAGTCCCCGTAGACCCTTACAAAGAAGCCTATTGACAAATGACGGGGCTCAATTACTCGTCTCTAAGGGTGTCACTCATGCATATTCATTATGATAACAAAATTGGCATTAACATAATTACGGGCATGCATTCATGTTGTATACTCACACACACGTATATATATATAAGACATGTCATGCATGCTTTTCACCAAATATCTTTCGTATAGACTAAGTGGAATAAGTGGTTATAAGGAGCGACTATAATAGGCAACTGTCAAACGAACAAAAATGAAATTTAAAGTTAAGATAAAGAGAATTAAGTAAGCTAAAATCGAAAGCACATAACATGAATTGACGTCCCATAGTTGATGAACCACTTCATGAAATTTACAATTGATGGAACCCTTATGGAAAAATATGATTGTAGATTGATTGCAGAAACCAATTGTCAATTGATGGCAGAACTGATCGGGAACCAATTGTATTCCCTTATGGAAAAAAATTGATTGTAAACTGGTGAAAAGTGATTGCAAACTGCAAAACTGATGGTTAACTAATTGTTAACTGATATTC
>JAQGBW010002683.1:0-18866 GCA_034698625.1 Julus scanicus
TTAGGTCGGCACGCATGCGCAGATCGAGTGACGGTCAGAAAAAGACGTCGGACGATGCATTGTGAACCAGGCATTAGTTAACGAAGCATATGATTGGTTTAAAAATCGTAATTTTCATGCCCCCTGAACTAATGAACCCAAATAACATTCGATACAGAAACGATATCATGTAGAGTATTTATACGCGTTTAGAGTAGAAAATCTGGCAAATGCTTCTTTCAAACATTATGATTTCATATATTTTCATCATTTCACTTTATATACAAGTTTAATTTTGGCAACCATGCTTGGAGACATGCACCAAGAACTAATCTGCATTAAATGGCAGATCTAATGCTCATGAAAAATGTAAAAGATTAGTAAAAACGAGTCATTTATGCATCTAATTATGTGGATATGGAGCGTAGTTCAAAATAATGGGTTTAGATAAGACGACGTGCATAGAATGCCGCAGAGATTATATTTTTAGTGAAATGTGCTAAATTAGTTTCATATCTTCTTAGTATCGTAAATAATATATCATACATTAAAACAATGAATTAGAAGCTGGATCGATATTTCTCCCTATTGTAAGTTATTTAATTCATGAAGTAAGATTATAGTGAAGTTCTGAAATGTTATTTATTGCCAAAACTGAATTCTTGATTGTGGATCGTTAGTAGGATAAGGTACGTTCCAGTTGCAAGTCATGTCTCTTATACTAGCCAGAGTAGATGGACAAGTTTAAAATAATTTATTGTCACTATGGTAACTGGATTAATATCCCTAGAGAGTCCTGTGATTCATCATGGATGCTATGCTTCATGCGGTGAAATGTTAAGATTTTTTTTTTGAACCGTTGCTTTGGAAGTCAGGTTGTTGCTTTGGATAATATTAACTAATTGCCCTATGTCAAATAGAGTGGCTTTTTATCATCAAACCCTAAGTTCTCCATTAAATTCTCGTATGTCCTTTTCATTTTTCTATAAAATGTCCACGAATGAGGCAGTTGTAATCACCTTCAGTTCTGATACTGTCATGATCCAAATTTCTCATTACTCTCAGGTTTGTTCATATTAGAGAAGCACGACATGGCAATATTACCGTGGGATTTGTGGAGTATTATGAAGGTTGAAAGGATCAACTAAATTTGTTTCAGACATTACGTCATAATTGTTTCAATGGCGTTCTACAGGCTGTAGTTTTAAATTTAAGCATATTTGCTTCAGTGCTATTTCGGATACCAGACAACTAATATATTCATGGGTATGTGCAGGCATATCTAAAGAGCATTATTATCCGCCCTCGTAGCTTAATTTCCTCACAGATTTTCATTTCAGCGAGTGACAAATTTATGAATTTGCCCATCGCTTCTTACTAGAAATGCCATTGTTGTGCCGTATAATTTAATTAAAACTCCAAATTGTTCGCGGTAATTGAAATGAAAATGGTCGGGTCACTGCTCTGTAATACCCTATTTGTTGGCCCATCAAAAACATGAAAACAAACTTCACGTTTCCGGCATCAAAGAATTTTGCTTGAAATAAGTCAGGTAATCGATCTGACATCTTCTTGGAGAGATAACATTAAATGATAACATTTTTCAAGTATTTTTTGTTGCAAATGCATACATCTTCGTTAATTATATTTATTTTCCCCCGTTTAAGAATGATATATAGCTATTTTATATAAAACGTTGATGTATTGCATGTAAATATTTGAACAATATTTCACAACTTATCTTTCATTTTTATAGAATTTGTATGTTTGAAGAATATTAAAATAAAATTTATCTGTATTTGCTAGAAAATATTTTCTGTTTGCCTAGCATAAACATCGGTTTTATGTCATGACATTATGTTTTTAATAAATTCTTTCAATTGCTTCAAGTGATTGTTGCAGTAAGGACTTCTCTTATCAATGTATATTTAATATATTGAATTTGAGTAACTTTCAATTTAAGGTTTTCAGAAATAAGATTTAAAAATTGAAAAAAATTGCTCTAATACATTTGTTTATTGGACTTACTATCAACTAAAATGTCTACAATCTCTAAAATTTGAAAGACGGTGAATTAATTCAATGAAAACTGTCTAAGCACAAGTCTAAGCACTGTGTAAGCTGTGATATCAGGACAAATCCAATTTCTGGTTAAGTTGTAACAAAAAAATGTAAACATATTAACTGATGTCGTGCAGTTAACAAGCTTTCAAATTTAAAAAAGGTAAGTAGATTAACTAAATTTAGTACATTAATCGAATTTTATGAATTTTTCAATTTATGAAAATCATAAAGACATAAGAGGTGGAAATACTAAATATCGCATTGTTTGTTTCGAATGACATTCAGGTTATTATGGCATGGTTGCAAACTGCGCTTTTGCCAAATTGGCAAAAAGCCATTCACGATTGTACAAAAGAAATCATGAGGAAAATCTTTTCTCTAAAAGGGACTAATTGTGTCCAATTATCTATTCAACAGGTAAATTGCCGTCATGGTTGTTCTCATGCCAGTGATGTCATCATGGCAAATGGTGAATTGGTAAAAATCAATGCAGCTCGTATTAACCTACTGTTAAAACGTATGATAGTTCGGTTTAATCATTGCTTGGATACGATAGCACTACCTGAAGTTTCAAACTGAAAGTAAGTAAAAAATTAGTATAATGAATGTGGCCATTTTTACCAAAATAAACATGTCAAGAAAAATCGATATGGGTTTAAATATGGGGTTGATATTCAAGGGACGTCTTTTAATTTCCTCTAACAAATTATCCGAAAAAGCAATCACTGTTTAATTGGCCATCCTACTCACTCTATGCATTATTAATATATGTGTTTTTCTTCATACCGGACTGACCTCTGCAAATACTGTAACTGAATTTTCTAAATCTGAAGCAATTCCCCAAGTTCCCAATTATGGAACTTAACTCTAACTGGGTCGTGAGTCTCGCGATTCTGGGTCAGGTTAGCCATTAATGACGACAGCATTGGTAAAGTGGTTTTATCTGAACCTGACCACAAACTATCACATTTTAAAGATGATGCTGGACCTAATGTTCAACCAAATATGACTGCCTGTGGGGTCATGGATATTAAATATGGCCTCACTTCGTATAGTATGAGATTAACTCAACCTGCATGCTTAGTTAAATTCATGTAGTGATTACATGCCAAACCTGTCCGTGTATGAACTCACTTCAATCCCGGACTGACGGCTGTAATGCACAGTATGTTATTTTGAGTCCTTTGTATCATTAACGATAACTATACTACAAGAATTGTTCTAACAAATGTTCATAGTCCAGGAATGAAGATCCATTTCTGATAACAATAAAAAAAACTTATTATGTATTGACAACTAAATGACAAAAAAACTGATAAGTACAGATTTTTTGTTGTAGATATCAGCACAAATTGAGATAGATGTATTAGTGGTAGCCAATAACTGCTTTGATAGTATAAGCCATTTCCAACTTTCTTAAAAAGATGGTAGGGCTGTAAAAGACAAATGGTTTTTGACTTCTACACTCGCCTTGCCTACCATGATTCTGTAGTTGATAAAATGTGCAATTTTTTTTGGTAAGAGCGTCTGAGACGTTGAAAAACTCCAGGAAATTTTGGCTTTGATTTATCCGTGACATGGCGATTCGATGACCCGTTGTCTGAAGTAATTTCGAAAGATTCTTGTCCTCAACGCCATACGTCTTATGTTTCTTGGTCAGCTTATCCTCAATGGAGCAAATGTAAGTCGAAACAGATTTCAAATACCAGCAACCCACTTTCTTATGCGAGCTGCTGACAGAAAAGCAGAGTAAACCATGCTAGTGACAAATTA
Organism: Julus scanicus; assembly: GCA_034698625.1. NCBI lineage: Eukaryota > Metazoa > Arthropoda > Diplopoda > Julida > Julidae > Julus > Julus scanicus. The sequence continues at coordinate 3,817 of JAQGBW010002683.1, forward strand.
CTACGTGCTCTAACATATCATCTGTTTTAAACTGTTCTCTGTTGGGGATTTAGAATTGGAAGGACACTTTTTCAGAATGTTTTTCCCTGCGGCATTTTTCTACGTTTTTTAGACGTAAAATAAATTCTGGAAAAAGTAAACAGTTTTTGCTGCTGCATGTTGCATAACGGCTCACACATGTTTATTCGTTGTTTAATGAAATCATTGTTTTCATTTCATAACAATAGCAAGCATTTTTGAAGTAAAAACAAGAATTACAAATGAGGCCGCATAAAATTAAGCTAGTCTGTAGTGATGGTAAAGTAGAACTAACTCCTCTAATGTATATAGGGGCACATCTACAGGGTGGGCCAAGTTTATAAAAATCATAAAATGGTTATTTGTAAATGGAATTGAATGAAAATTTGTACATGTGTACATAACCTTATATAGGATACAAAAAATTCCCTATTTCAATTTGTGTTCAAAGTTAGCACCTTTCCCCGGAAACAGTTTCCGCACTGTAATTTTTCGTTTTACGCAAAAAAAACTTATCACGGTTCTTTCTTCTTCAGTGAACGCCATTTTGAAAGACAAATTCGAATGATTACGTCATTAAAAAAGAACGTGAACGAAGGCAATTCGAAAGTAAAGAGAAAAGCAATATTTGTGCAAATTTTCATTAAATTCCGTTAACAAATAATCTTTTTATGATTTTTATAAAGTTGGCTTACTTTTTATTGTCCCACCCTGTATAAGCAATCTCGTATATCTGCTTAAGGTTGCGTTGATGTCGTCTTCTAAATTCAAGTGTCCCTGAACGGATAAAATATTTAGGTTTGATCTGAAATTCAGGATTCCATTGATTTTCGCCAGTTTTCTTTCTTTTCCTTGTTTTTATAGCGATGAAATATACTTCTCTCCTTGTAAACGTTACGCGGCAAGCGACATATTTCACATACCATGTATTTTAAGCTTAATTCATCAAAGCCATTAATTATCCCCCTGCACCTCTGTTTTGTTCAATTGCCCGTGATTAATTGCTCCATCGAGAGTTTTTGCGAACACTTTGTGATGGTGGCTTAATTTTTGCGCTGATTTTACGAGCCAGATCAATTAACACTTTGCCGGAAACGTAAAACCTTGGACGACAGGATGAACTTGTCACCCCTTTTGCAGCAGTGTTCTGTAATAGATGATTTTCATGGCGAGTTGCATCTTTCATTGCCACGTTCACAAACTATGTCATGAACACATGAACGAATCGATGACTAGTTCCAAGTCTGAACTTTTAGGTCTCTGGCATATATATCACCTGCATATGACAAAGGGAAATAACGAATAAAAGAGGAAAGAAATTTTGGCTTTTATACAGCGAAGCACGTTTTATTTCTCATTGTTAACTTGTTTCCAAAAAAAAATACTTATTTATTCCAGTAAATAAATATCAAAACTATAAATTGAAACCCTTTAAGCGCATTACTATTTTCGTTGCAGAAACATCTCAATTTCCTAATTTTTTTGGTAATGTTTTATTAAATATATCCATTAGTATACTCCATATTTATACATAATGCGGCATTTCGTGGTTTCTAGATGTACAATGTTAGTCATAATAAAGTAGAACCCAATAAAAAAAATCACAACTTCTTGAAAAATGCTTCGATTTAAATGAAATTTGGCACTTGTATAGAACAATAGTGTAGGAGCAAAAATTCTTTGATGGTCGAGTTCAATCCAAGTTTTCGTAATTCATAGTTTCAAATCTTCGATATTAAGTATTAATCTCTGATTTGTAAACCTTTTCCTGGAGAACTTCCCAAATTTTGTAGTCCACTGGATTCACATCCGGACTGTTTGGTGGTCAGTGGGTGGTTTCAATGAACTGTGGCGTTTTACTGCTTCAGCAGTTCAACTGTTTCTCAATCACGGTGCTGAAAAATCCGAGATTTGTCGCATGTCCGAAAGAATTTTTTTTTTATTCCTACACTATTGTTCGATGTAAGTGCCAAATTTAATTTAAATCGAAGGGTTTTTCACGAAGTTGTGATTTTTTGTATTTGGTTCTACGTTTTTATGACTCACAGTGTATAAACGATCAAATGTGTTTATGCCGATCTTTCTTAACATTGGCAAAAGCCTGTTTAGTGATGTATGCATCAGCACCATTACCCAAAAAGTAATGAGTAGAATCACAAATCATATATATAAGTAAAATTTATGGTGAAAGCATTCAATTTTATCTCTCCATTAAATTCACTAACAGCAGATGTTTATCCAAAAAATGATTTTGTAAATAATGATTGACTTTCGGGACACAGCTGTATTGTGATTTTTTTCTCCTCAAATTATGAAGGTTACATCTTTTTTATTAATGTGAAGGTTTGTAGGTTACTCTGCACATCGCTTCTATAAAATGGAAGCTTCCTTCCCTACTTTATAAATCTTTTAGTGCCGTATATCCGAGTTGGCTTATGCGTGTGTAAATCAATATCTTATTAATGCATATTGGTGCGCTTCATAACAACAGGTCCTTATTCATGCTGAAGATCTTTTTTCAAAAAAGTGATAATGTATTCCATCGCACTAATATCGATGAATGTTTTTCGCAATATTAATAGCGATGAAGGAACTGAGGACGAGCTTCACAGAATTCTCATTAGCTTAATTGTCGATCAAAATGTTCTTGCCATAATTGTTTTTCCAACAAAATCGGATGTAGTAGTTTGTTGGACTACTTGTTTTTGGTGCATTCTAAATGCAGTAGTTACCCTTTCCATTTCGCCGCATCATTGAAGTTAATACGTTTTTTCTCAGACATTATGAGATGATTAAATTTCATATTGATGCATCCCTCCATCCAAGTTTATAAAAGGATGATTGGTTGCATCCAAGTCGTTTCCGAACTATTTGATATCAATCTCATCGCGTTTTCCATCCGCTTGTGCATGTTAGAGAATAAGTAAACCAGTGATTCATCATGTATAAATTTCCTTTTAATGCCCCTTTTCGCCCAGTGCTTCTTGTAATAACAACTGTTACTGTTGGTTATCAAACATTACGTTGCCTTGTGCTAGACTCAGGAAATATAGATTTGCGAAAGAGAGCGGAATTCAAGGTCTGATTCTTAACTCTGCGAATACAGTTTTTTTTCTTAAAGAATTTTCTCTCAAATGCTTTATTTGATTCCCATTTTTCCATTCTACCTACTTTTTTTCGTGCATTTCCAGAAGGGGGAGATTACAAGTATCGCATAATGCTTGAGTGCCTTAACATTTTCTAAAGGTGTAAATAAACGTTTTCCATTTCAACTTTATCCTCCTCATTTAGCCAACCACAAGAGACTAAAAATGAGGCCAAGTTTGGGAATATTTTAGTAAAGCATTTATACGAAATTTGTCGAGAAAGAAAGATGAATTGGTAGTGCTCTATTATAATGTTAAATAGATTGAAAATGCATTCTAACACAGACAATGCTCGATTAATACTCACTATCCTGACAAATTTCACTATCCTGTAAAACTGCACTATCTTGTAAAATTGCACTTTCCAACAAAATTGATCTATCCTGAAAAATAGCACTGTTCAGAAAGTTCAACATCAAAATATTCTAATAAAACCTCCATTTTGCAGAGATAAGGAATTTGTTAAGTGATAAAAATGTCTATGTAGAGAAAATAACTTAAGACTTTTAATAATTTTAAATTTTAATTCTAATCTGAAAATAGGTGAATACAGGGTGAACTAAATTCTGATCACCTAAAATAATTTCGTTTGTGCGGTTAGATTGGAAGTGCATTGTGGGCGTGACCCTTGTGTGATTTTTGTTGGGGTCATCTTTGTGATAGGTATATGACTGTGTAATGATATTTGGTTTATAATATGTAAGCAAGCAAACAATGATAGCATGAATGCATGCCGGGAAAGCTAGCTTAACATTAATTTGCCCAGGAGTGAAATATATCGGTTCTTCTTTAAAGTGAAATATAAAAGTTTTGGAAAAAAATCTCCATATAGTGAGTAAAATCAGCTTTTTATGACCTTATCCTTAAGGTTATGTGTGCATTGACCGTGTTATACAAGATATTTCCAAAGCTTCTAAATGGATAAATAAATACTACACGAGTACACAGCCAATCTTTTCAATTCTTCTTTTACAAACAAGTACCGTTTTTTTTAATCACTTTCTATATATTCCCCAAGCACGATAATTCGTTCCACTTAATAAATAAGTATGTAAATAAAGATCGTTTCATCGTTTCAGTATTTTTGTATTTGCTTATATTCATAGCATGAAAACCAGACAGTTCCTTTTTTAAATACTGCCATCAAAAAGAAATTCTTCTACTTGGAAAACACTTAAAAAAACTGGTTGGCGTAATTGACTTGTTTTTTATATCAGGAACCGACGAGTAACATTTTTAATTCCTGACATAAGATTCAAGAAAGAACTTTTTAGAAATACTGTTATCAAAATTCACTCTTCTACTTGTAAAATAAGAATGGATTGGACACTGTTTTTGGACCATTTTTGAAACAAAAACTGCCTTGTGTTAATAAACTTATTTCTTAAATAGGGAACTGGTTAGTAACATTTCAAACTCCTGTCATAAGATTCAAAACAGCTTGTGTTAAGACATTTTTTTTCAATAATCAGGAAATGATGAGTAATATTTTTAATTCCTGGCACTTATTTGACTCAAGATAGAATGTTTTTTGAAATATTACTATACCTAGAACAGACACCGCTAAAGGACCATTTTTGATATTATTTCTTAAATCAGGAACTGACGTCTAACATTTTTAATTCCTGGTATAGGATTCAAGATCCTATAATAGAGTATACGTAATCACATTCAAAGACATTATTACCGTGGCAGACAGTCTTTAATTGCCGCCTGAAGGTCACAATTCAACAACAAGTGCCATTTTACTGCTATTGAAACTGGCAGCTCCAACTCGAGTACCGAATTTAATTAGAGGGTTTTAATTGGCCAAACGATACTTCGTCGCCCATTAACGCCGAGCGATTATCCAGGGATCGCATCCCGACCACGCTGCTACTTTTTTATCGATTCGTGGAAGGGAAACTTCAAAAGACCAACGTTTCTTTTGTTCCAGAATTTCCGCAAAAGCATGCCTGCAGTTGGGGGAGTGGATCCGAAGATGCGACTCGTATGTTGTAGGGGGAGACGTGCCCTAGCCCCTCATTGCACCATCCCTGCGCTTGTGTATTAATCAACAGGTTTTTGCGGCGCCAGAGGAAAAGGGCCCTTGACGTCATACCGATCGAAGCGCCGCATCTCCGCTGCGTCTGATGGAACCGCCGGAACCAATGAGGAGGAGGAGGAGGCTGTTGCATGGCGTTGTTATTGCACGCAGCGCTATCTTCCATAGCACTTGTTAGCAGCTCACGGTCGTGGTGTTGTGCTAACACTTGGGATCGCAAGTCTGGCTAGAAACTTGCGAACATCCAGCTCATTGTTATGCAACGCGTGAATAGATTTGCGAGTCTGTCCGGATGCCAAAGGGAATTCTAAGAAGCTATGCTAAAGTTGAACTTCTGGATAAAAAAAAGCTATTCTCGATCGTGTAATTTTCCAATTTGGGTGTTTGATATTTGATCAGACTGTCAAGACCTGACATGCCTTCTTCGGTTTCTGTAGAGCTACTGCAAAGCGCTGATGAAGTATGGTGAAAGTGATGACTGCATCTGGAATTCTAAGTCTAATAACAGTCACGTTTTATCAAATTCCAGATAGATTTATGCAAACGCCGATTTAAAATCGCCTACTGTGGACGTTGCGGTTTTGGGGCTATATATATATATATCCAGCGACATTGACAACTGCACATTTGTTCTTCAATAAGTGTGGTAAACTGTCAGTTCCAGGAGGCTGCAACCCTTTGATAATCAAATGTGACACGGATGCAAACGCGGACTTGAAGACAATTACATCACTCGTTAACTTGGCCTTCTGACAGAATTCAACTTGCCAGACCAAAAGTTGACATAACCAAAACATTTGTTTCTATTTTCTCTCCAATTTGAATCACTGCCAGATTTGTTTCCCGGATGCAAATGCTGATTTGAAAACATTGACAGCAATCTACGCAAAGTACTTCTTAGGTTATTTCAAGAAAACACTGCTATTTTTTGAATACCGCAAAATTCAAACTTTGGTAATTCGGATTAAGTTTCTATCATCAATCATCCTGCATCAAGCACAGGTTGATTGGCCCTGACGAAATTGTGCGTTTTTTAGGTGAGTAATGCTCTTTTCGTATATTTTATTTATTGCTAGATGCCCTTTATCTAATATTTTATGACTATATTACTAATGGAGTTTCTGTAGGTTAAACTTGAAGAAATACTTACGTTTTCAAGAAATAGAATATTTGCCCAATTTGTTCCGTTGTCATTTTTTGTTCAATTAAAAGAAATTTTAATTTAAATATGTTTTTATTTATTTATTTATTTTTGAAAATATGACAGAAGTACGAATTTAAACCACATTTTGGGTTATTTTCAACATTGAAATCAAGTGAATTCTTAGCAAGGAAAAGAAACATGATATTTCGTTAAAACGGGATTATTTTTCGATGTTTACACAACATTGCAAGTGTTTACTTTACGATCATTTTATTGTGGTGGCATTTACGTGGCAACGAAATGAAACATTGAACAAAAGGATGCTGTTGTCATACGATTTACAACTGGTCCTTTCCTTTATATGCAATCTGCAGATTCCCTTTGTTACTATGATGAAGAGAATATTAAAGGACATGTTTTATTTGATTGGTCACAAGCGCATAATTACTAGTTTGTGCTGTCATTTAGGACCACATTAGGCGTTTACTAGAAATGCAAGATTTCCCCAATGTGTTTTTAACGACATTTTGCCTTAAAACGAAACCTTGCGCATTAATATTAGGAGGTTTTATCACGCTTCTGGTGTGTATTAATGGATTTAATCTTTTAGCAAAGTTTGATGCGGCTTAAGCCTGAATTTGGCTGCTATGCAAAAGGTTGACAGGTGTTTCATTTGTAGGGCTTTCAAAGCTGACAACGATCCTGCTAATTTGGAATTCCATCGAGGAATGGAGGAAAAGTTTAAAAAGTTAATTTACCAAATTAGTTTACGAATGCATGGACTTAGGCATTCAGGGAAAATAGGCGGTGATCCGGTCTTAATGTGGATTTAAACACATTCAGGCTTTTCATGAATGTGCTCCCAAATTAGGTTTCTGTTTTAAATTAAACTTGGCCATCATTTAGACGTCCACACTTGCAACAAAATATAATACATAATGCAATTCCGTCGAGTATCAAGTCTACAAAGTACTCTGTAACATGTTGTTATAATGGTTTATTGCAAGTGTGGACATGCCCTAAGATTTCCATAAATTCAATTCGCCTACTGCCAGTCATGAATGCAGAAAGTGTGTTAAAATTCTGTGTAAGTGACCAAGGATCCTAAAATGTGCGTATACATGGTGTAACATGTTATGTTATAATGGTTTGTTGCAAGTGTAGACATGCCCTAAGATTTCCAAATATCAAATTCATCTACTGCATATCATGAATGCGAAAAATGTGTTAAAATTCTGTGAAAGTGACCAAGTGCCCTAAAACGTGCGAATACAGGGTGTAATGGTGTGTTGCAAGTGTGGACATGCCCTAAGATTGCCATTAATCAAATTCGCCTGCTGCATATAGTGAATACAGAAAGTACGCTAAAATTCTGTAAGTGACCAAGTGCCCTAAAACGTGCGAATACAGGGTGTCATCTTCTATTATAATTTGAAAAAGTACAGACAATTTTCAAAAAAAATCATCATTCAGGCTTCATCCCTAACACTATTTCCCTAGTATGAAAATCTTTAATGTAATTTACACAAAAGCATAAATAATCTATTTTTGATAATATAGTTTCTTTAAAACATCGTATATTTCATATATTAACTTATATTTATTTTTACGTGTGCTTAAACTGCTGCTGGACATCGCCCCATTCACAAACTTCCTGCATCCATCTGTGGGCAAACAGAATATCTCCAAACACCCAGCAAACAAACATGGAGGGAGAAAGCCAGGAAGTTGACACCCACGAGTACTCTGGGCACGGTATTCTTCGTTCATTGATAGAACCGCCCTTTAGTGAATCCACTCCAACACTATCCAAGATCTTCATGAGTTCATGGGGTATAACATGAGAGCAAGTGTCGCCTAATCTCTTCGTGTTTACGAAATTGGAGCTCCCCAAGCTCCAATTTCGCTAAAAGCTGCCATTTTCGGGGGGCAAACTCTCACCACATGCTGAAACATGGAAACTTTTCCCCAAAGGGTCCGCAAATTTGCAACTTCAATTTTCCCACATCACTGCTCGTGTTTTCGCACTCCTACGCTTTTCACTATGGCGCCCTTATTCGTGGCGCCTGGAAAGCCCCATTAGCATTCATTGGGCGCCTTGAGCCAGTTTTCCCCTAATTTTGCCACTCGTTTGCTTTTAATTCTTAATTTCGTCTGTGAAGGTGTTTAATGCAATCTGCCAGAGTTTAATCAAGTTTAATGATACGCGAGCCATTATCGAAAAGTAATTGTGCTTCCCCAGGCTGCGATATTTCAAAGCATTGCTAAAGATTTTGGCTTTTAACCCAATGTTTGCAGAACATATGCAATAGAAATAAACGTTCGTGACTAAAATATGGTCAATAACATTTAATTGAAATTTTATTAATCGTTAAATCATCTTGTATGATCCTAAAATATTTCATAGGATGGTGAATTCAAAACCTACCAGTTAGGGCCCATATATATGTAAAACCACTAGCCTTTCTTTTTTAAGGCTATATTTTTTGCATAATTCTGCCAATGGATTATTATTTTTAATATTAATAGAGAAGGACAGACACTCTGGAGGTGACATTTTTGAAAAACCTAAGAAACAGCCTGTAAACTTGTGTTTTGTTATTTGTAATCCTCTTCAAGAGAACAAATTGTACAAAGGGTTTTAGAATTTACATTTTTTGAGAAGTTTTTAGAAATGCTCAAGATAAAATTTGCCTTTACAGGGTCTTATAAAAGCACAATCGATGTGCCATAAGGTACTGAAGGGCATTATTCACGTCAGGAAGTTGGTGAGCTGTTTCAGAAAATTCTCAAGTTCGAATGTAGCTAATTGAATGAAAATAATTCATTGATCAGTTTGGCTTTTAAAAATGGCGAACTAAAGTAGACCAACGAACATATACAACTTGTAACAACTTGAGAAATGTAGGCTACCACTCTTTATTTTGCGATGATACTCGTGCTGTAAACAGCATTCTGCGAAATCAACTTTGTATTTTCGACACACTTTAGATGAAACTTACTGAACTGTACTCCGATGGGATTTTAAATTCCTTGGCTGCCCAAGGGAGCGTATTTCCTGATCGCAAAAATTTGGGCTTTTATAAACCAACAATTTACTATTTTCTAAGGTTGAAGCAATTCGTTTCGTGCTTTTGATGTAATATATTTGATCGTATCTATAGAATATTGACGACTTGAGTCCATTTGACGTCTTTGTACGAAGAAAAATAGACTAGATGTTATTTCTGGTTATATACGAGTCATCAGGCCATTAGTGTTTTTCAATGCAAATATTCGTCATCTTACCAGCTTTCCCAAATTTTTCTTAACATTTTTCAATATTAGGGGTACTCAAACGAACTTTTTACTTGGGAAGTTGGGAAATCTGCATTTGGCCTACATATGGTGCACATGCGCATTAGATTCAAGCAGCTCTGCCAAGGACCACAAGTTAAGTGTCTTTTGTGAAATATGCACAAATGCAGCTTGCACAGGCCTGCCAAGATAGACTGCAAGAATAACTTGCAGTTAAAAAACCTCCTTTTTTCTCTTGCACTTCTACAAGCCCCATTGCAGTAGGGTCAGCCTATTAAAAGGCGTTATTTTAAAAACTGGGTCTGCAAGTTTACAAATGGCCCCAATTAAATGGTTAAACTGCATACAGGTGCAAAAGTTTGAGTGCCCCTATTATATATTCAATTTCCCAATATTCTGCAAGTTATTTTTACTTGAATTTCTACATAATTTGTTTTTCAAATTTGATCTGATAAAATTCTCTTAATTAAAAAATTTTATTGATTTGCGAACCAACAAAACGTTTTTTTATACAAAAAATTTATTTTTATTAATTATAAGCTTTTTCATTACAATTAAACAGTAAAAAATATAATCGAATAATGCATCTCAGATTTAGGTTAGCCAGCACAGATATTTAAAAATATTAAACATTTCTTTATATATTGGAAAAACTGTTCCAATTTTATCTTATAAAATGATCTAAATTTCGATATTTTCAAGTGCTCGTCTTTACTAAAGCGCAGATTTCTCGCGGTTATTTTCTTTTCTCTTAATAACAAGCCCGCATACAGATTGCTTTCACAAACAATGGATTATTTTCATCCAAACTCTAGGTTGTTGCAAAAAAAAAAAAAATCTTTTTTAAATCTAATTTGGGTTTAGATGTAGGCCTATGCAAATCGGATTTTATGGTGACGTCACCCAAATTTAAATCATTTTTTATGGTGACTGCTTTATCTTCTTACAAACGTTGAAAATTAAATGGAACTGGGCTTGAATTTGAAAATAAACAGCCACCAACATGGGAAAATATTATTAATATCGCTTTTATTTAATAAGGAAATTTTGAGAAGCTATTTTTTGCTCATTTTTATAAATATAGCGCTGAATACTGAGCTGAGTCTTCATTTTAGCTTGAAAAGCAAGTTCGAAATGGCCTTAATGCAAATCACTATATATTCTCGCCGAATTTTATTTGTACCAATTTAATACATACGCGATTTCGCGACTCATCAATTTCATTCAGGGCTGAATATTTTATGCTTGAAAAGAGCTATTCTTGTCATTTGCTCCATTATTACAGTGAGCTTTTCGCTTTTTAAAGCCTAGTTTTTGACCTGTTATAAAATTCCAGGAAACACCATGTCGAATATCCCTCCCATGAGCAACATTTATTGCATTGTAAATTACATGAATACAGGATGGACCAAATGAATGTCTTTTAGGCAAAGCTATATTGCGTTGCAACGTTTGCCATTAAATTTATTACGAGATTAAGATGGCCATCAAACCAATATCACAGTGTTTTTCAGCCTCATTCCACTCACGAAACGTTGAACAAGGTGCTTTGGGATCCATCCACATGTATTAGTTATATGCTTTAATTTGTCCACGATTACATTCCATAAATTGACTAAATAGTCGGGTGGACAAATCCCAAAGATGGAATATGAATGGACTTATTGTATATGGCTAATTCCAAATATGGCTACCAGAAATTGGACACGTCTGGACATTATAGCCAGGTACGGCCATACTCTTTCATACATTTCCATGTATGGCCATACTCGCCCATATAAGTCCATGAATATACTTACTGTCATTTTCCCAGATATGGCTACAAAATAAGATTCTATGGAAGAACCCAAAAGTGTCATTAAATGTAAAATAACACTAAATGCAAAAGGGAACTTGTAGAGTCATAAAAGGCATAATGTAGAGCCATGACATATGACTATCATGTTTAACTATGTTGCTAATCAATGGCGATATGTCGGCTAATAGATGAATAATCAGTGGCTAATTAAGGCACATATTGCCCATCATTTGTAAAATATGGTTCATATATGGCGGTATATTACCCATCAAAAGCCAAATATGTCCCATACATGGCTATGTATTAACCTTACTTTGCCATATATGTGCCATACATGGCTATGTATTGCCCACACTTGGCTATAAATGGGCCAATCATAGATATAAATTGGCAATACATATATGTACTGCCAATTGGCAATATAGCCATATGGCTATTTTGGTTCACACTTGTCCATATATAACTTTTCCAACCAAGTATTTTCTAAAAATTTCACAGCTTACTTAAGGGGGATTATAGCCCAATCCTTTTCAATGGGTCAAATTTGCAACGATATTCACAGTAAAATATAAAAAGATTAAATAAAAATAAAAATTGTTTAAAATAGCTTAACAAATCTGCAAGGTGCTGATCGTGTCATTTTTCACTTTAAAATAGTAGATTTTTTTAATTAATAATTTTTAAATTATTATTTAAATTTTTGCACTCTCAATTTGCTTCCGAACATTTTTCAAACCTGGATATTAATTTTTAAAAAAATGTATTTTAAAGTGAAAAATGACACGATAAGTACCTTGCAGATTTATTAAGCTATTTTAAACAGTTTTTATTTTTGTTTAATTTTTTATATTTGCCTGTGAATATCTTTGCAAATTTGATCCATTGAAAAGGATAGGGTTGTAATCCCTCTTAAATGGTATTATAAGTCCGCTGTATCAGTAAAATATATACTCCTAACAACAGGCAAACACTGATAGCTGTTGTGTTTGTTGTGATTGCCTACTTCAAGGGTAATTAAAAATCATTTATTTTTAAAGTGCGTGCGTGTGTAAATGCAGTTAAAATAATCTTATCACTGGGTTTATCATAACGTGAGATAAATATCTAAACACCCGTGTACTGTACAAATGTAGAATTATGAATTACCACCGAAGGCTGCTCTTTGATACGGTATAGCCAATTAACAACTTTTAATTTATGATTGCTATATATAAATACAGCTTTCCTTCCAATTTTACAGACATCTCAGCTCTTGTTGAGAGTTTACCTTTAAAATCAGTATAAAAATATTAGTTACTCTTTCATGTGTGCTCGATATGCTGGTATCCTCTAACAATTTTTATTATTATCAATATACAAGTACTTGTTTATATAAAAACATTATTTCAGCTCATGCCCTGTAAAACTGCAATCAAATTGACTAAAAAGGAGCCTGAATATTTTAATAATTTTTCCCAACTAGCAGTATTGTAATTGCATGCAGATGTAATCTTACTTAAGTGACGTCTCATTTAGTTTTCATTATTCACTTCTTAATGGTGCTTATCATTTATTTCCGACATGATTTCACCATCATTTTCAATATATTTTTTGGTAATTATGCTGTATTAGGACTAATCAATTTGTCGTACAAGTGTTAATAATCCATTTTGTATGTGTAGTCGTGTTAATTCTCTTTTCATTTCGCTACAGATACTGTCATGAAAGCTCTGTTTTATTTTAAAAATCCAATAATACATTTGGGAAAACAAAAGCAAAGTAGGGCATTCCAAACACCGATTCACGTTGTTATACGATTAAGTGCAAGGTTTATAGACCAATTTCATTCCTGTGAGCTTTTAGAAATGATGAAACAATTTTTTTCAGTTAGTTTTAAATCATCGAGTATATCGATTTTCTACGTTGGTTTAAATTGGTTTTCAAGGATATGAGAAATTCAAGCCAATTGTAAACCAAATGTTACTTTCATGCTCGAATGCAAACTTGCCCTATACATGTTAGTCTAACCAATAATTAAAAAATAAGGAATTACTCCATGAACAACAATAAATAACTTTAAACATCCAACTCAAATATAGGATAGATAGAAGAAAACATTCATTCCTCTGCTTCTGTTACAATTAACTCTTGGGTATCTCCTTTAATTTTTAACAAAAAAAGACAAAATATATTTCAACAGAATTCGTTATGTGCCATATAATGCCGCAGGCATTAGTTCGACGTTAATTATCCAGTTCAGAGTTGATTATCAGCACATAAGCGAGCTTATCGAGATATTAAGCTCACCTCCTTTGTTGCAGTCGCCATAAACATTATGATGAAATTCACTATCAGTGTATGTAAATTTTATGGTAATTCATGCTCCAGTTTTTAGTTTTATAGCATCTATTTTCTAGGGCGTTTCATAAATCCTGAGGTATTCATCGTGTTGTGGAATAGGGTTGTAAATTATCGGTTGTAAAATTATATTCAACTTTGAAATGTGTAAAAGCAAAGTTGCAACGTGTTAAAACCCTGTTTTAAACCTTTTGCTTTAATTCTAACTTTGATAGTATATGCATTGCTACAATTAGTTAGATCATATAATAAGGGTGTGTACATGTAACGTTTTATCCTACTAAAAATGTGTGAAACCATGTAAAGCGCACTTGTGCAAATACACATATAGATTTTTTAATGCAAAAAAGTTCTTTTATCAGCTAAACTTTATTATGTCACCACATTTATTATTATATAAACGTGCAGAAAATTTTAAAAATCTATACATATGAAATATATATTTATTCACAAAAGTGACCCGTTGTGCACTCTGTACATTAAAGCATTTGCTTTTCTGGTAAATCTGCTTTAGTCTCACATTGGATTTGGCATTGAATTCCCATTGCAAATTAATGGCCTATAATAAAAGCAGTAGGTAGGCAATGAAGTGCTCATTGTACAACTGAGAAGGCTGCATTGTCAACTTAATTGTCGTCTATTGCGAGGCGTCTGAGACAATGGCGCATTTGTCTACCCATAGATCTTCAATTAATCCTTTTAGCGCAAGATAAATGATGTTATTTCTACAAATTAATGCAAAGTTGCCTTTTGTATTGCGCCTTAGTACAATAACTTTGTATTAATTTCTGTGAACTACTGCTCTAATCAATGGTTAAGAGCAATGGTTGATAAGCCCTTTATAAATGCAACTAATATCGTTAACGCTAACATACGTCGTTGTAGCAGTTACAAATACTACTGTATGTACAGTGTGCGTATGTACTGCAAATACGTAATCTTGAATTGCCCCTGAAGCAGGCAATCACATACAATGTGTGGTGCCTGCCATATTGTTCATAGATTTTCTTCAATCTCAAAATTTAAGTTTTCTGAGAGTAATATAAAAATCAATAAATCTACAATTAAGCTAATAACAATTAATTTCTATGATTAGCTATTCTATCATAGCTATCATGTTGTATATACCTAATTGTCTACTAGCTTTCACCGGTAATTTAAAATTATGAGCTTTTACTATAATTTAATGTACACTGCCTGACAAATGTTTGGAAATTTCCAAATTTGTGCAGCTTGAGTCCTCAAAATTGACAAATTACTCAACAA
>JAQGBW010002684.1:0-18864 GCA_034698625.1 Julus scanicus
CGTTAAGGACATGTCCAACATTAAATCGATATACACATAAAAAGATCAAACAAAAAAAACATCATAGGTACTCACATAAAAACAAGAGAAAATCCTCGTTTGTATGGTGTGTTCATTCAGTGTGTTTTGCCATATTCAAACATGGCCGCCGCAGATTCAATTTGCTTCACGGGAGGGGAGCTTCCATCACTCTACTATAGTCTATCTCATTGGTTATATGTCATAGCACGCTATATAACTTACTCTCAGGGTGGCACATTAATTGCTATTAGTTAAGAAAAAGCTTTACATTGCAGAGTACGCCATGTGTAAACAACATAAGATACCCGCAGTGTGGCACACTATTTGTTATTGAATTTAAACTTAAAAGATATCCCTAGAGTGGCACACTAACGCTGATTGACTCGCAAACAATTCCAGCTTAATACGCCATCTATGGACGCAAATAAGAAACTTATTACCATGTGCCAACCGCATTGAAGATACTCGCAGAGTGGCACGCTATTTGTTATTGGCTTTAAATTCCAAAGCGATGCATGGCATAGTACGCCATCTATCGACGCAAATGCGAAACTTACCATTGAAATACACAAACGTTGAAGATACTCACAGCGTGGCACGCTATTTGTTATTGGCTTTAAAATTTAAAGCGATGATTGGCATATTACGCCATCTACCGACGCAAATACGAAACTTACCATTACCATAGGCAAACCACATTGAAGATACTCACAGGGTGGCACGCTATCTGTTATTTGCTTTAAAATTAAAAGCAATGCATGGCATAGTAGGCCATCTATCGACGCAAATGTGAAACTTCCCATTAAAACGAGCAAGCCATTAAGATATCCCCAGGGTGGCACACTAATGCTGATCAGCTTACAAACAATTAAAGCTTAATGTGTCACGGTACGCCATCTATGGACGCAAATACGAAACTTATTATTACCACGTGCAAACCACATTGAAGATACTCGCACGGTGGCACACTTTGTTATTGGCTATAAAAAAAAAAGTTTTTAAAAAGCCTATATTATATAAAAAGCCCATACTTTCTACATACATCCGAAAGGGCCCTAAAGCAATAGAACCCGTCTTCCAAAAACCCAAAATGCCCCAAAGCCCTTTGCATTCCATTACTTTAATAATTTCAATACTAAATATGCAAAAACTCGGGCAGATTTTAAGGTATGAGCACATAACAATGGGCCATTGTCACGAGGTGCCCTATTGAAAACGTAGCGCGAAGTTTTTCCTTAAAACCTGCCCTTTGGGCACGCACAAAATCATTTGTACTAAACGGAAGATGGAGATGGACCTCGAGGGCAACACGTATTAAAACTCACGTTTTTGTTGATGAAGTGTCGTTAATGGTGGCAGAGTTGAAGTGCTAGGGCATCAAGGTCCCTCTTCTTCCTCCTCTCGTTATCTTTTCCTCCATATATGAATTCGCGATTGAATTCCTCGTTATTTCACGTCTTTTATCTTTTTCTCTCTTTTTTTTCTTCTCTACTTGACTCACAAATCAATTGTTTTTTCTCTTCATCGCCTTCTCTCGAAATGAGAAAAAGACAAAATGCTTTTGGTCCTAACTCCACACTTTTTTTTTGTTTTCATGGCGTCTTCGAGTAACTAAAGGCAAAATGGCGTCCAAGATGGCGTGAATTCTTCGGTTACATGTAGTCAATGGTGCCTTCAATGTAAAAAATGAAAAATGGTGACCAAGTTAAGATGGTGTGCAAGATAAAGACGGTGAAAATGGTGTCCAAGATGGCGTGCATTCTTCTGTTCCATGTATTCAATGGCTTCCCCAATGTCAAAAATGCAAAATGGCGCCCAAGTTAAGTTGGTGTCCAAGATCACGTCCAAGACGGCCGGTGCCCAAGTCAAGATGGCGTACTAGTGAAGATGGCGCCCAAGTTAAGACGGTGCCCAAGTTAAGGTGTCCAAGACGGTGTCAAAGTTCAGATGGTTTCCAAGATGGCGTCCTAGTGAATATGGCGCTCAAGTTAAGATGGTATCCAAGATGGCGTCCAAAACGGTGCCCAAGTTAAGATGGTTTCCAAGATGTCGTCCAAGTGAATATGGCGCTCAAGATGGTGTCCAAGAAGATGCCTACGTTAAGATGGCGTCCAAGATGACGTCTATTCTTCAGTTCCATGCATTCAATGGGGCCTTCAGTGTCCAAAAATCAAACTGGCATCAATGATGGCGTCCATCATAATCCACAATAGAACAGAACTGATGACGTCACTGAAATGAGAATTGATTGCGTTATTAATAAATACAGTGAGCACTATCATAGAAGATTAGGATTAAGATCAGGATTATACTTAGAATTAGGAAAATCAGCTGGATTAGGCTGGATTAGCTTAATCTGTAAGAATTCTATGTCTTCAAAGGTTATTACGAGTCACATTAGGTTATAGTTAGTTTCTTCTACATGTAACCACTGAAACGGAAGTTCACTTATGACGTCACAAGAATGATATTTTGGTAACCAAATCTCTTAAATTCCCCACGGCACACTGAGCCAAAATTGTCACGGCACATCCAATAAGTACGTTAATCAGCGTCAATTTGCCACCTTTCCACAAACTTTAACGGCACACTTAGCGGCCCCTCACGCGGCACACCAGTTGATAAAAACACATTAGAGTGAGGGGGGGGATAAATCCATATTCCCCCTTCCCCACATCATTTTTTTATCATTATTCCTTAGCCATTGTCACATTTGAGATACAGACCACGTGTCGTCTGTAAACGCCTCCTGATTGGTTGTCTCTGAGGGTGGTTTGTGTGGGGGTGTAGGATAGTGGGGGGTTAGGGGTCTGCGAGCGTAGGGGGTGACTTCCTGAAGTGGCTTCTGGTCATTGGGTGATAATTCAATCGTAATGAATGATGTTATCGTCACCCCCTTCCTCCTTTTTCCCTCGGGGTGCCTGACCCCCCTCCCCCTGACTTTCTCCCCTCACAAGCCCTTAAGCCAGTCAATCAATGGCGCATTTTCCGCTTCCTTAAACGACAAGAGCCCCATAAATCCCCCTTCCGTTTGCCGCCATCCTGATGGCAATGACAAGGTCCTTAACTGTTACATGCCCTTACTTTTTTAGGAGTCCTTATTGCGGTTCCACGCCACGGAACATGAGGCTTTGCTTTTGGCGCCTCTCAGGTCGCACCCCACGGGGTCAACTCCACACACACACATGGTGAGGGGCGTTCGGAAAGACGTTTTGGAGGAAATGACGTCATATTTCAAACTCATCGACGTCATATTTCAAACTCATCGACTTCATATTTCCATACGAATGACGTTACTTGAACACATCACAATGACGTCACATTTCAAACCTATTAATGTCATATTTCCATCTCTCAATGACGTCATACTGCGATGTGAATGACGTCACACTTCCAGCACTCAATGACGTCATAACATTTGCTTAAGTTCGTCATACTTCAAATTAATGGTGTCATTTCCATCTCTCATTGACGTCATATTTTCATCATTCCATGACGTCCTATTTAAATATAATGACGTCATATTTCAAACCCATAAATGTCAATATTTCCATCTCTCAATGACGTCATATTTCCATCATTCCATAAAACCCTATTTAACTATAATGACGTTGTATTTCCATTTGAATGACGTCATACATCGATCGTAATTACGTCATTTAGATGGAAATATGACACATTCACATGTTAAAATTACGTCACCCACTTAAAAATATGACGTCACAAGACCTATAACTCATTAACACACGAAAGCATCACATTTGAATGACGACATATTCCCAGTTCCAAATGACGTCATACTTCAACATACACTGACGTCACATTTTAATGACGTCATACTTCAGTCTCACATTCCCATTACTTAAAACGACGTCATTTTAACATCACTATTCTCACGTGGGTTTCTTTCGGATGTCCCGACCCCCCTTAAATCTTAGGGGCCCTAATCCCCTCCCGCCTCAACCCCCCCTTCCCCCTCCATTCGCAATGAATTGTGGGTAATTTGCTTATAAGGTAAAAAGGCCACCCGTAATTAGGTCCTGTCCAAAGGCGTTTGCGTTGCTTGTCAACAACAATGACTAATGTCCGCACTTCGGACAAGCGGTCATCATCAATTTGGCCCTTTTGACGTCTGGGGCTAAAAGGCCCTCCTCCTCCCCACCCTCCTCGTTTCCGGAAATGGCCATTATGAAACGGCGCTCGTTTCCGTTTTCTGCGTGTGTTGCTGTCAGTGACACAAAATTAAAAAGGACTTTAGGCCCTAAAGAAGAAAAAAAGGGGATTTCGTTCCGTAATCCCAGTAATTCCCATTCGAATAATTGAACATTTTATCTTCTTCCCATCTCAATTCAAACTCTTATTTTGAAGAGGACCGTCCAAAAGAAAAGGACACGAGGTTCGTGGACAAAAAAGCATTCTCTTTCAAAAAAGCATTTTCTGACCAGTGGTCAAGGTTCCTCGATGGGATATAGTCCTGACTATGGTCAAGAGCTTTCGAACGCTTACATTACGATTTCTATAAAACTAAAGGTTCCAATGTGAAACCTCATAGAACCCTTACAAAAGTTCAAATTTGAACCATTTTAAAATCAAGTAAAACCAATACAAGGGTTGAGTTTTGAACCCTTTGAAATTTTATAAAAAACTAAAAGTTCCAATGTGAAACCCTAAGAAACCATTTAGAACCACAAAATGGTTCAAATTTGAACCTTTTGAAAGCAGATGAACCCCTAAACAGCTTCAAAAAAGAACTTTTTAAAGCCATACAGACTCTCATACTACAATAAGTTGCAAATCTAACCTTTTGAAATACAAACCCCTGTAAAACTTCCAAATTGAACCTTTTGAAAGGAGATCAACCTCTACAAAGGTTCGAATTTGAACCTATTAAAAGCATATCAACTTCTACAAAGGTTCTAAAATGAACCTTTTGAAACCACACAGACTCGCATACTATAAAAAGGTACAAATCGAACCTTTTGAAATCATACACACCCCAAAAATGGTTCCAATTTAAACGTATTGAAAACAAACCCCTACAAAGGTTCCAATTTGAACCTTTTGGAGCCATACAGACCCACATACTATCAAAAGTATCAAAATCAAATCTTTTGAAATCATATACAAACCCTACAAAGGTTCCAATTTGAACTTTTTCAAGCCATACAGCCCACATACTACAAAAGTTACAAATTGAACCGTTTAAAATCATGTAGATACCCTACAAAGATTAAAATTTGAACCTTTTGAAAGCATATCAACACCTACAAAGGTTCCAATTTAAACCTTTTCAGCCCATACTGACCCACATACCTCACATATGCCAGCTACAAATCTAACCATCACAAACAGTTTCCCAAATTTGAATCTAATGAACACAGAAACTCCAAAACGTTCCACATCGAACCTTTACGAACCCCCCAAAGTTTCCTAACGACTTGCACACCGTTCAAACAGCACGTGTGCATCGAAGGCAAAACGTGGTTCAAACTCCACACGTTATTTACGTCTTTCACGCTGTTCACAGTGAAACCCAAGGTTTTTGAGGGTGAGGGAGTGGTGAGGGGGTGGCGACACCAGCGCCACACAGCGCTCGATTCGAAGGAATGGGCGCCGACGTCAGAAGCGACAAGAGCCTCTGAAGGCTGCAGAAGCAGTAGCAGTAGCTGGTTCACACTACACAGTCTTCATTTTGTTTTGGGGGGGTCAAGTACTTCACCACCTCCTCCTCCTCATCTTCCTCCTCTTCCTTTTCCTCCTCCTCATCCTCCACCTCCTCCTCCTTTGGAGTCGGTTGAAGACAGTCGTCCGTGAGTGTTTGTAGTGTTGAGGTGAAAGGTCACCACCGATGTCCCCGGTGAGACGCCCGTGACATGGCGGAGGAGGAAACGACGGTGGCGGCGGCGACGACGGTGGTCCGGCTTGGCGACGCCGCCGCCAAGGTGGAGCTCATCCGCGACGGTGACGGCGACGAAGGCGGCGGCGACGACGACACCGGAGGACGGGAGACCTGGAGCAAGAAGGTCGAGTTTCTGTTGGCCGTCATCGGGTTCGCAGTCGATCTCGGAAACGTATGGCGCTTTCCTTACATCTGCTACAAGAACGGTGGAGGTGAGTAACAACTTGCTTACATACTTAAATGTCTCGCTTATACTTACGTCTAGAAGTTATTGAACTCCATGCTATCATATTTGCAAAGTTGGCCTTGCACAAAGTGCGAAAACGAGCTCAAATTCGTGTAATCGTTTCTGAAGTTGGTCAAGTAACGTCTTGCTTAGATACTTAGGTCTCACCTCCGTTACCACAGTTGCTCAAATTGCATGAGCTTGAGACTGAGCTGCGTCTCAAGTCCCAGATGCACTCCACAGCTGCGTGGAAAAATTGCCAAGACGAGCTCAAGACTGCCAAATGTGAGACTCTGCAATTGTGGTAGAGTGTCATCTCAAGTTTTTGCTTAAGCTTGAGCTACTGTGGTACGGAGCTAATAAACGTTTTGCTTATAATAAAAACTAAGTTATTCCCAGAAACATGTAAACTCCATGGATTTATAGTCACTAAGTTGGCCTTGCCCAAAGTGTGAAAACGTGTTCAAATTCGTGTAATCGTGTCAGAAATTGGTTAACGTCTTGCTTACACTGAAAAGTCTTAATTTACTTGCCCAAATACGAAAACTCCATGGAATTTACATAATATATAGATTCCATATACTGAACTTTATAAATGTCTAGCTGAACCTCTAAAGATTAACTTTGCAGTTTTTTTTATACATTTCACAGATTTTTCAATACTTAGGTGAACTTGTTTACAAATTAAAAGTTATTTGAGCTAATTAAGTAAAATTTAATGAATAATTATAACGAAAAAAAACCCATCTTATATACAATACACGTCCGCACATTTTCCACAACCAATTCTCGTCCCAAAATGCTATTTTTGGCTAAATTTTTACATCTACCGCACCAGCAATGATTACTTACTGTTTTTTCATACTTTTCTGTCAAAATTTTGATAAAAAATAACGTTTTTAGGCCGAAATTCCGCACTAAATTTCCGTGTGGATGAAATAGTCAATGGAACACGAAAATAGAACATGGAAAAATGGAATTTTTGAGACTTAAATTGTTCTCGAATATTTCAGAATGTTCCAGAATGTTCTCGAATGTTTCAGAATGCAAAAAAAAAAAGAAAAAAAAAAGAACACTGAATTCTAGAATCCATGTTCCATTTAAGATTCCATTTAAAATTGAAAATTTCTTTGATATGAATGCATCGTTTTCAATTCAGAGACGCAGAACTGTAAGTTTAATTTCAAATATTTCAAGTTTTAATGAAAGAATACTTATTTGAGAGTGTGAACAATGTGATAAGATGTCTAGTAAGTTTTAAAAAAATGCACTAGGAGGACTCTTTATGGAAAAATCTTGCTAAAAAATGTACTATTTAACTCAACACTCTCATCACACTCAACACTAGCATCAAACTCAACACTGTTAACATTCATCACCAACTCAACACATCACTTAGTCATCATCCTAATCGCTATAACTAAACATTATCATCACTCTCATCACCAACTCATCTCTTGTTCAACTGTTTCACCACACTCAACACTCGTTAACACGTCACATCTCCAGTTAAACACTATAGGTCATCACCCTCAACTCTAGCTAAACATTTGTCACCATTTCACAACTGTACACAACACCACTGTCAAAACACATAAAAAAACCTAAAGAAAACAAGATGAAATGTGCATTTGAAAGAGGGGCGTTTCAAAATTTAAACCATCTGGAAAGTGTCCTATTTCTGCAGGTCCTCATAAGGTCAAATTTATTGTAATTTGCCTGATATAAACTAACTTAAGAAACAAAGAAATGCATTATAATTGCATCACCCTTAAGTTAGATTGCAAATTAAGAGGAACCATAGGTTAGGTTTTTAAGTCAACTATCTGTGAAAACTTTCAGTTAAATAAGTAATTAAAATTGGCAAGTTCCCAGCACGAATATAAAATGTATTGAGTCGAAATTTTGTATATTTAGAAAAAAATGGTGAATTTTATAATAATTAATTACAATTTAGTGAAATTACTTAAGGTTAGTGTGGGTTGTTTCCGTGTTTAAGTGACTTTTTGAAGGTTTTATGGGGGATAAAGTTACCTAAATAGGGGCCAACAGAACCTTTCACGAACCTCTATATTTAAGATAGCTTGGGCATCAAAGAACCTTTGTATTTAAGATTATAGTGTTATCAAAACACTTGTCGATTGTGGGGCCAACAAATAACAAAACTTTCAAGAACCTTTTTTAAGGGTGTAGGGCCATCAAAAACCTTTAATGAACCTTTATATTTAATATTGCAGAACCGTCCAAAAACATCTAAAGAACCTTTACATTTAACATTTTATGGTCATCAAAAAACCTCCTTTCAACAACCTTTATATTTAAAATCAAGAGGGGCTTCAAGATGATTGTCGAGAACCTTGATTTTTAGAGATGTATGACCAACAAAAAACCTTTAAGATTGTAGGGCCATCAAAAAACCTAAAAACCTTTATTTTTCAACTGTATAAGCCCTTAAATTGTTGTGTGTAATAGTTGCTATGTATTATTTTTAGGTGCTTTCCTGGTGCCCTATCTGGCCATGTTCATTTTGGGCGGATTGCCCTTGTTTTACCTGGAACTGGCCCTAGGACAGTACCATCGCAGCGGATGTCTCACTGTCTGGAACAAGATATGCCCTATCATGAAAGGTACCGAGAATGCATGATCCCAAAAATGGGACAAGTGAACCTTATTGCTCAAAATTGCACAAATACAACACTCGTAGCCAACTTTTAAACAAATATCTTAAGATTTTGGAGCCAACTTCCTCAATTGTTTTTCAGTTTCTTAGAAACATGTCATAACTTACAATTTAGGAGACAGAAAACATTATTTATAGCATTAGGAAAACAATATCGATAACGCTGATCTGGTCAGGGCCGTTTGCCTCTGGCCCTCTACTGTATACAAAATTAAGTTGAGTTCCCACGCCCTCGAGAGTCATGAAGATCGTGGTTTTTTTTGCAGGAAAATCTGACTTTTCATGGAAAAAAATGTATTATCAAAGAAACTTCAGGTCCTCATTCACAAATGTTTTCTGAACATAAGGTCCTCATAATAAAGTGATTCCTACTGAACAAAACAATACTTTCTCACAGAAAGTCTTCACAAAAGTGTTTCTGAAACATACAATTATGTACAAAAGTGTTTCTGGAACACAAATGTACGTACAAAAAGTGTTTCTGGAACACAAATGCATGTACAAAAGTGTTTCTGGAACTTAAAATTATTCCTGGAACACAAATGCATATGCAAAAGTGTTTCTGAAACATAAAATTATTTTAAAAAAGTGATTCTGGAACACAAATGTATGTACAAGTGTTTCTGGAACACAGATGTTTGCATAAAAGGGTTTCTGGAACAAATGTATGTACAAAAGTGTTTCTGGAACATAACTGTTTGTACAAGTGTATCTGGAACACAAATTTATGTACAAAAGTGTTTCTGGAACATAAATGTACGTAGAAGTGTTTCTGAAACAGATGTTTGCACACAAGTGTTTCTGGAACAAATTATGTACTTTCATATTGTGTTTCAGGAACACAAATTTATGTACAAGTGTTCCTGGAACGTAAATGTATGTGCAAAAGTGTTTCTGGAATACAAATGTATGTATAAGTGTTTCTGGGACACAGATGTATGTACAAATGAGTTTCTGGAACACCAGTACACAAAAGTCTTCCCAAAACAAAAAACTGTTTCCTATACACAAACAAGTTTTTTTAAAAAAACCTGTTTTCCTAAAAAAAGATCCTCGCAAAAAAGCTTTAACAATATTTTGTTTCCCAAATAAAAAATCCTCACAAAAACTTTCCTGAAAACATGTTCTCAAAGTCTGCAAAAAAGTTTGTTCCTTTTGTAAGAACCTTTTGTAAAGACTTTTTGTAAAGTAACAAAAAATCCTTTAGGAAAGCTCCTCAATAGAATTATATACTAAAAACATAGTTTTTCTGAAAATCCAAAGCACCATTTTACAACAAAAAAACATTTTTGCATATCAGGAAACAAAGATTTTTGTGCACGTGTGAGAAATGATCCCTCATTTTTATACATGGCATCTTCTCACAAGAGCCCCAAAACCACATTGAAGGACCATCGTGATTTAATAAATCTTTCGGCAAGTCCCTCTTTAACGACCATTGCCGAAGCAACAGGTCGTTTGGTTTGGCAACAGGAGGAAGCTGATTTGCACACTGCAGGAGATAAGCCGGTGGAGGCCCTTATCAGCTCCCTCTTCTGCTTCCGGTCCCAGTTATCTGTCGACGCTAACGTCTTCTATGTCTAAATTAATAGTCGAGGACCGATGACTCGCGGGTCGTCAGGGGCTCTCTTACGAAGCCCCCGAGGGTTGAGGGTGTTGGAAATGGATTAATGGGCACTTTGTATGAAAGGCAAAACTAGGCCCTAACGATTTGACGAAAGGGATGCTCAGCCAACAGTTATTCTTCTGCTGGGGCTTATCAACCATTTCATTTTTCACTTCCGGCGCTCCGGCCAAAGACAAGGCAACCCGGAGAGCCATCCGTCAAAGCCGTATCGCGACCTAAGTCAGTTTGGAATGACACCGTGGATTTAAGGGCGGAATAATCAGAAGGGCCTCATCATCCTCCTCCTCATCCTCAAAAGTCCCCTAACGTGAAACGACTCAAATCCATCGTAGTCATCGGACCGCATCGATGACTGAAATCATGAGACACTTGTGTGATTGATGAATTCGACCACCAAAATGCAATTATGGGATGTCTGGAACTGTTGACTTCAAGGACCAAGATGTCAAATTAACATGGAGGAGACTGAGGACCTCAAGGACCAAAATGAAACGTAAGTCAGTAGCCGAAGACTGCGATGACTAAAATGTTACAAAGTCAGTAGCTGAGGACTTCAATTACCAAGATGCAGAGACTGTTGACTTTAAGGAACAAGATGTGAACTTAACAAGTTTTTGACTGATGACTTCAAGATCCAAGATGCAGAGACGGTTGACTTTAAGGACCGAGATGTCAATTTAACAAGTTTTCGACTGATGAGTTCATTGGCTAAGATCCAGAAACTGACTTCAAGGACCAAGATGCCGAAACTGTTGACTTTAAGGACGAAGATGTCAACTTAACAAGTTTTTGACTGATGACTACAAGATCCAAGATGCAGAAACTGTTGACTTTAAGGACCAAGATGTGAACTTAACAAGTTTTTGACTGATGACTGCAAGATCCAAGATACAGAGACTGTTGATTTCAAGGACCAAGATGTCAACTTAAGTTTTTGACTGATGACTTCAAGATCCAAGATGCAGAAAATGTTGACTTCAAGGGACCAAGATGCAGAGACAGTTGACTTCAAGGACGAAGATGTCAACTTAACAAGTTTTTGACTGATGACTTCGTTGGCCAAGATTCACAGACTGTTGACTTCAAGATCCAAGATGCAGAAAATGTTGACTTCAAGGGACCAAGATGCAGAGACAGTTGACTTCAAGGACGAAGATGTCAACTTAATAAGTTTTTGACTGATGATTTCAATGACAAAGATGTAGAAAATGTTAACTTTAAGGACCAAGATGTCAACTTCACAAGTTTTTTGACTGATGACTGAAACTGCTGCATCTTGGTTCTGCAAGATGCTGAAACTGTTGACTACAAGGACCAAGATGCAGAGACTCTTGACGTCAAGGACCAAGATGCAGATTCTCTTGACTTCAATGACCTGGATGTCAATTGTAAACAAACTGACTGTAAAGTACCGCACGAAGAAAAAACAGATTGGTCTGTCGCCTTCAACGACAAGAGCCCGATCAGCGACAAGGAATGAACCAATGCACTTCAGATACCCACTGTCAGTTTTGGCATCACATCACTCCAGCTATTAGTAGATCTGCAATGTCATTAAAAAGATATCAAGGACCGCAAGGATCTAAAAACAGATCGGTCAGTCGCCTTCAACGACAAGGGCACGATCAGCGGCAAGAGTCCGATCAGCGACAAGGAACGGACCAAAGCACTCCAGATGAAGGAGACTAACTTACCGAAGGCAGAACCCGATGATTTGTCGCGAGATGTTTGGCACGAATGTGTCCGTTAGCAATTTTGTAGTCACGGGCGAAAGGGTCCTTTTTTACGATAGCGCTATCGCTTATTTCTTCGAAGTGCATAGATTAGCAGCGCTTAGGAAAAGATGTCCGGAATGACCGCATTCGTGGCCCTTATCGATGATGGCGACTGTGGAATTATTGAGCTGGTGGGCATTTTAGTGAATGTTATCTTCACGCGAGACGGACGTACGGTTCGGCAATAGACCCTTTTCCTCCTCGTCGACTAACGACCGGTCCAAACGAGCTTCATTTGGCAATGGACATGCGGCATCCGATCCTCGGCATCTGAAACGAGGATCTCAAAAACATTAAATGGAGCTAATCCGAAAGCGCTTCGACCGTGCCCTTTGCGCGATACCTAGCGCTACAATTAGCCCTTCGCGTGCCGCTTTTCGGTTTGCTCGCATCGAGAGTGAAGTTTAAGGACCCCTAAAGGCGTCTTAAGACCATAGAAACAGAGGTTGGGAAAAATATTTTTTTCTTTTATTGTGCAAAGGGCCTCTAAATGAGGCTAATCATTTTTTCCTCCTCCCCATTATAATTCGCGTGCTTTTTATGTGGAAACAAGATTTCGTGACTAAAGACACAAAATATTGCAGCTAGTGTCCATTCCTCTGTCTGTCAATGTCAATGTCCCTTTATAAGCCGATGCATCTGTGTCTGTCAATGTCTCCTCCACTGTCTGCCAATGTCAATGTTTCTATATCTACCAATGTTTTTGTGTCGGTCAACATCTTCTCTTCTGTCTGCCAATGTCAATGTTTTTGTGTCTGTCAACATCTCCTCTTCTGTCTGACTGACCACTAACGTCTCTTCTACCTGTCACTGTCTCCTTCTGTCTTCCAATGTCGGTCTCACTGTCAAAGTCCGCTCTATCTACCAATGTCTCCTCCTCTGTCTGCTAAAGTTGTTTTTACTGTCAATATATCCTTCTGTCTGTCAATGTCCTCTACATCTACAAATGTTTCTTCCTTCTTCTGCCAAAGTCGTTTTACCTGTCATTGTTTCCTCCACTGTCTGCCAATGTCAATGTTTCTGTGTCTGTCAGCATCTCCTCTTCTGTCTGACTGACCACTAACGTCTCTTCTACCTGTCACTGTCCTCCTCTGTCTGCCAACGTAGCTCTCACTGTCAAATCCACCAATATCTCCTCCTCTGTCAATGTCCCCTACATCTACAAGTGTCTCCTCCTCTGTCTGCCAAAGTCGTTCTAACTGTCAATATCTCCTCCTCTGTTTGTCAATGTACCCTCCTATCTACCAATGTCTCCTCAACTGTCTGCTCCTCTGCATGTCAATGTCGTTTTACATGGTTAAATGTCTCTGCTTGTCTGATACTGTCTCCTCGTCTGTCTGCAAAAGTGGTTCTAACTGTCAATATCTCCTCAACTGTCTGCTCCTCTGCATACCAATGTCGTTTCAAATGGTTAAATGTCTCTGCTTGTCTGTTACTGTCTCCTCGTCTGTCTGCCGATGTCTTTCACATTGTCAATATATTTCGCTTGTATGTTACTGTCTCTCCACTGTCTGCCAAAGACGCTTTAACTGTCCATATCTAATCCTCTGTCTGTCAATGTCCCCTACATTTATTAATGTCTCCTCCTCAGTTTGCCCTCCGTCTCCTCAACTGTCTGCTTCTCTGCATGCCAATGTAGTTTCACATGGTAAATGTCTCTGATTTTCTGTTACTGTTTCCTCCTCTGTCTGCCAAAGTCGTTCTAACAGTCAATATCTCCTCCTTCTGTCTGCCAATGTCCCCTCCAATCTACCAATGTCTCCTCAGCTGTCTGCTCCTCTGCATGCAATGTCGTTTCACACGGTTAAATGTCTCTGCTTGTCTGTTACTGTCTCCTCCTCTGTCTTTTCACGTCGTAAGTTTCTCCGCTTGTCCGTTACTGTCTCCCCCACTGTCTTTCAATTATCTCCATCTGACGACAGTGTCTTCCCGTCCATCCTCCGCAGGAATAGGATACGCCATCTGCATCATCGACCTGTACATGGCCATGTACTACAACACCATCATCTCTTGGGCTGTCTACTACCTGTTCGCATCGTTCCAGAGCGAGCTGCCTTGGACCACTTGCAGAAACGAGTGGAACACGCCCAGCTGTCTGCACGTCAGCCAGTGGAACGGATCCGGTCTCAGCAACAGCACCAGTCCCGCGCAAGAGTTTTACGAGTGAGATGAGCGCTTACTGTCTGGAAGGACATCCGATCGCTACTATCCGCTGACCGTTTACTTTCCTTGCAGACGCTCCGTGCTGCAGATCAATCTGGCCAGCGGTCTGGAGTACATAGGACCCATAAAGTGGTCCCTTGCCCTTTGCCTGCTTTCAGTCTTCCTCTTGGTCTACTTCGCCCTTTGGAAAGGAGTGAAGAGCAGCGGAAAGGTGACCTAACATCTCTTGATGGACATTATCCTTGTCTTCCCACTTCTCCATGGTCCTCGAGTTCTTCTTTCTACATGCCCTCCTACTTCTTCGTGGTCTTTGTCTTCCATCTTCTCCATGAGCCTTGTCCTCTTTACTTCTTCATAGTCCTTGAGTTCTTCCTTCTACAAGCCCTCCTTGCTTCTTCGTGGCCCTTGTCTTCCCACTTCACCATCCTTGTCTTCCTGCTTATCCATGGTAATTGTCTCCTACATGCCCTTGTACTTCGTCATGAACCTTGACATCCTCCTTGTCCATGGCCCTTACCTTTCTCTTTCTCATCAGACTTCTAATCATGCCTTCCAGCTTCTCCATGGACCTTGTCTTCCTTCTTCTTCATTGTCCTTGAGTTCTTCTTTCTACATGCCCTCCTACTTCTTCATGGTCCTTGTCTTCCAGCTTCTCCACGATCCTTGCCTTCCAGATTCTCCACGATCCTTGCCTTCCCACGTCTCCATGGTCCTTGAGTTCTTCCTTCCACATGCCCTTTTACTTCTTCGTGATCCTTGCTTTCCCACTTCTTCATGAACCTTGACATCCTCCTAGTCCATGTCCCTTACCTTCCTCTTTCTCATCAGACTTTGCCTTCCAGCTTCTCCATGGACCTTGTCTTCCTTCTTCTCCATTGTCCTTAAGTTCTTCTTTCTACATGCCCTCCTACTTCTTCATGGTTGTTGCCTTCCAGATTCTCCATGATCCTTGCCTTCCCACGTATCCATGGTCCTTGAGTTCTTCCTTCTGCATGCCCTTCTACTTCTCCAAGGACCTTGACTTTCTACTTCTTTATGAACCTTGCCATCCTCCTTGTCCATGTCCCTTGCCTTCCTTCTTTTCCGCAAACTTTTCATTCCTCCTTTGCGGTCCTTGCCTTTCTGCTTCTCCATAGCCCTTGCCTTCTTCTTTCTCATCAGACTTTGCCTTCCAGCTTCTCCATGGACCTTGTCTTCTTTCTTCTCCATTGTCCTTAAGTTCTTCTTTCTACATGCCCTCCTACTTCTTCATGGTTCTTGCCTTCCAGATTCTCCATGATCCTTGCCTTCCCACGTCTCCATGGTCCTCGAGTTCTTCCTTCTGCATGCCCTTCTACCTCTCCAAGGACCTTGACTTTCTACTTCTTTATGAACCTTGCCATCCTCCTTGTCCATGTCCCTTGCCTTCCTTCTTTTCCGCAAACTTTTCATTCCTCCTTTGCGGTCCTTGTCTTTCTGCTTCTCCTCAGCCCTTGCCTTCCTCTTTCTCATCAGACCTTGCCTACCAGCTTATCCATGGACCTTGTCTTCCTTCTTCTCCATTGTCCTTGAGTTCTTCCTTCTACATGCCCTCCTACTTCTTCGTGGTCCTTGTCTTCCAGCTTATCCATGGACATTGCCTTATTGCTTCTCCATGATCCTTGTCTTACCACTTCTCCATGGACCTTGACTTTCTACTTCTTCATGAACCTCTCCATCCTCCTTGTCCATGATCTTTGCCTTCCTTCTTCTCCACAGATCTTTCATTCCTCTTTAGCGGTCGTTGCCTTTCTACTTCTCCACAGCCCTTTCCTTCCTCTTTCTCATCAGACCTTTCATTCCTTCTCTTTGGTCCTTGTCTTTCTGCATTTCCATGAACCTCTCAGCGGTCCTTTGCCGTCTTCCTTCTACATGGTTTTTTGCATTCCTTCTTCTCACCATGGTCCATTGCCTTCTTCCTTGTCTGCAGTCCTTGCCATCTTCCTCCATAGTCCTTGAATTCCTCCTTTTCAAATGTGACGTCACTTCTATTGAAATATGACGTCATGAAGGGCATTTTGAACCTATCTCTTTTTTTGTACGGCTCTCCCGTTAAAGCGTTTTCTCCGGATCTTCCGAAACCATTCTCAGAAAATAACAATAAAAAAGCATTAAAACGTCTGAAATCGACTTCGGCAACAAATTGGTGCGATTCGGAAGATGGAACGGATTAAGCCGTTCTTTGGGACCCTTTTTGGCATAATGCATTTCCCGGGAGATTTTGAAGCCGTCAACCCGTAGCAATTACCCCGCTTTCATCCTCGCAAAATCAATTTTCCATCATTTTATTTTTTATCCTGACATATCTATAAAATTTCATTATTCCGCAAACCACGGTGGGAAGAAGCGGTGTTTTGTCCGCAGTTTGGAACGCTACCAAATGGACCTTTTTTTGTCTTCTTTCTATTGTTGGCGTAGGCCGTATGGATAACGGCCATCGCACCGTACATCGTGTTGGTCATCTTGCTGGTCAGAGGAGTGACACTTCCGGGTTCCACAGAGGGCATCATCTATTATCTAAGGCCCCAGTGGGATAAACTCAAGGAAATTGGGGTAAGTCCACAACGCTACGGGTAGTGCCCATCCGCAATCTTTCCGCTTACCGTTATCGCCCGATGTAGGTGTGGATCGATGCCGCTACGCAGATCTTTTTCTCTTTGGGACCCGGCTTCGGGACCCTTTTGGCACTGTCCAGCTACAACAAGTTCAGAAACAACTGCTTCAGGTAAGAGGACCCGAGTGCCCAATGCTCAGATTAAACTCACCAAGGACCACTGACCTGATTGATGTTCCAGTCTGAGGATGACCAATGGCTGATGTCCCGAGCAAAGTGACCAATGTATCAGTTTGAGAAGCCAATGGCCAATGTTTTGGCTAAAGTGATGACTGTCCTGGTCATAGTGACCAATGACAAATGACAATGTCCATATTAGAGACAAGTGGCCAATAACCTTTTAAGAGAGACCAATAACCAATGTCCCAATCAAAGTGACCAATGGCCAAAGTTCCCAACAAAGTGACCATTGACCAATTTCCCCATCAAAATGACCAATGTCCAATTTCACATTAAAAGTGATTAATGACCAATTTCCAAAACGAAGTGACCAATGAGCAATTTTCCAAACAAATCAGCCAATGTCCCAATCAAAATGACCAATTACCAATTTCCCAATCAAAATGACCAATGGAAAAAGTTCCCAAACAAAGCAGCTAATGACCAATTTCCCAATCAAAATGACCAATATCCAATTTCACATTAAAAGTGATTAATGACCAATTTCCCAAACAAATCAGCCAATGTCCCAATAAAAGTGACCAATGACCAATTTCCCAAACAAAATGACCAATGGCCAAAGTTCCCAATCAAAGTGACCAAATGACCAATTTCCCAAACAAAGTGACCAATGAGCAATTTTCCAAACAAATCAGATAATGTCCCAATCAAAGTGACCAATAACCAATCAAAGCAGCCAATGTCCCAAGAAAAGTAACAAAGAACACAATCAAAGTGACCAATGACCAATGTCAAAATGATAAATTACCAATGTCCCAATTAAAGTGACCAACGACCTTGTCAGAGAGATCAATGCCCCATTCAAGGTGCCTCATGTTTCAGTCCATCGCTTCTTCCTTCCAGAGATGCCGTAGTCACGAGTTGCATCAATTGCGGCACAAGCTTCCTCGCCGGTTTCGTCATCTTCTCCGTCTTGGGCTACATGGCCAAAATGCAGAACAAAAGCATCGATTCCGTGGCCGACAAAGGTAAGGTCCGAAAGGCCCTAACGGCATCGAGCAGGAAGTACTCGAACGGAACGTTTTTCTTCTTTGCAGGGATGGGGCTCATTTTTGTAGTATATCCGGAAGCCATCGCCACCATGGACTTCTCAGTCTTCTGGTCGATCACTTTCTTTTTTATGCTGATCACGCTAGGACTGGACAGTACCGTAAGTCACCGCATCTTAGGTTCCTTCTGGAGAGCTCTCCAGAGCTTGCCGAGGAGCTCTGCAAAGCTTGAACCTCTCATGCAAATGAGGCTCTCATGGGGTCATCTCTGGACATCCCTAGCCGGTCAGCTCTCCAGAGCTCTTCGGACATCCCTTGCCGATCAGCTCACCCGACATCCCTTGCCGGTCAGCTCTCCAGAGGTCTTCGGACATCAGTTTCCAATCAGCTCTCCAGAGCTCTTCAGACATCCCTTGCCGATCAGCTCACCCGACATCCCTTGCCGGTCAGCTCTCCAGAGCTCTCCGGACATCCCTTGCCGATCAGCTCTCCAGAGCTCTTCAGACATCCCTTGCCGATCAGCTATCCAGACAATCCTTGCTGGTCAGCTCTCCAGAGCTCTCCGGACATCCCTTGCCGATCAGCTATCCAGACGATCCTTGCCGGTCAGCTCTCCAGAGCTCTTCGGACATCCATTGCCGATAAGCTCTCCAGAGCTCTTCGGACATCCCC
>JAQGBW010002685.1:0-18849 GCA_034698625.1 Julus scanicus
GAAAAACGACTGGGTTGTGAAACTAGTTCAACTTGGATGTGACTGTCCCCATTCAACACTCAACTGCATCCAACTGATAATCTAGATCCAAACGAGATCCAAATGTGCTAGTGGGAACAAGGTATTACGTCGAATAAATTCACCCTATATCCATTACATTGAACAATACAGGGTGGACCATAATTCCTCGCCATCCTACTTTAAAAAAGATATATTATTGCTATGAAAACTCTGATAATGGGATTAAAGAGGAAATCGTGTGTGATGTTTTTAGATTTTAACTACGATCATTCGTTGACAAAAATCTAAATACTAACTTGGGACCTGTTAGACCAAGGACAAAATGTCAAATTAGGAAAAGGAAGAAAATGGGCTGTGAATAGAACACACATGACTTCCACTTTAAACCCAATAAGATAATTTTCATAACTATATGATTTAAGAAAAAAAGTGTGGTGGCTAGGAATTCTGGTCCACCCTCTAAATTACAAATGATTATGTCCCAACATGTGTAAAGCTAAATAATTTAAATAACTGCATAAAACCAATTAATAAATATTTTCAAATATAATCGATTTTGATCATGATGTACATTGAACATAGGACAAAATATCGCATTTACAAAAAAACCAAAATGCTCAACAAATAAGTATTTTGTATAAAATGCATCTTCTGCATAAATGCCAATAATAAGGAGTTTTATCTCATAACCAATTTCCTTATATAGAATGTATATAACTTTAATAAATTAGGTTAATAGATAAGGGCTTTATCACGCACACTAAAATGGCACTGTCGTGTATCTAAAAACAATGTTTCGCGATGAAGCCAATTAGTGAAATTAATAATAAAATAATCGCGTGATAGAAGCTTTGGAAATAATCGATAAATACAAGCAGCTGTTTTGGTATCTTTTATATGTGCAGTTTATAGCAAACAAATACCGATATATACAAGAGGAGGCCTACACAACGTGCCATAATCATACTACCCTGTAATTGGATGTGGACCATACTTGTACAAGGAAGTTTGTTTCATTCGAGGGCAATTTCGTCGCTATTAGTCCTTTATCTATTTACCTTAAGAATACATGTGGTTGCGCAATAATCCAACCTAACGAAAATGTTATAATATGACGTAGTTTGATGCCAAATATCGACGAATTTATCCAATAATAGCAATATGACTGCGCAGTTCTTACATTTATAAAAAAAACCTTACAATTACAGTGAAACCTCGGTTTACCAACGTCTCTGTTTACGAACAAATCGGTTTAAGAACACCATTTGTTGTTTCGCTTTATGAACGATGCTTCAGTTTACGAACACATTTCTCTGGACCACCGATCAAAGGTCCGAGTTTCTGCAATTGTTTTACTAGTTTCAGCAGAACATCTTTGTTACTAATAAGTTTTACAAAATATACATAGGTAACATCAAAAATGTGTTATAATTAATTTCCAAGGATTCAAATTAAAATTGATATTAGTTTCAAAGATATAGCCTCAATTGCAAATATATGTCAAAAGTTGGTCTCTTGTTTTATCCACTCCAATTGCAGATGCAATGAATGAGAATCCATCGATGACGTTGATTTGAGACTTAAACCATATGAAAAATCAACAGAAAAAATGTATAATAATACAAATTTTCCTAATGGAAACAATGTTTGTTAAAGCAAATTTCTTAAACAGAATGTGCGAATGAACTTGATTCGCAGCAACGTCCGCATGACGACACCACGTTGGTGTCTTTATTTCCTATAATGTTGGAAATTATTGATGTACGATAGTATTAAACTACTTTCTTCTAATATTACTCTTATATTTATTTCCTATCTGTATTATTTCCACACATACAGCCATAAGATGTTAAAAAAATCTAGGACAAAGAACGCATTATTTGGATTACATCCATTGCAATGGGAAAAATTGACTCGGATTACGAACTTTTCGGTTCACGAACAGGGTCAAGGAACGGATTAAGTTCGTAACCCTAGGTTCCACTGTAAATGTATCCACTACCAATATACACATGCGAAATCCAAAAATTTGAAATCAATCATTGGAGGGATGGGGGATCTTGGGGATAAATCCCCTATCGAAATTCAAGAAATTTTACAAATTTGAAGACGAATCAGAGAACTATAAAAAGAGAATTGCACTTTTGCCCTAAGTTAAAAATGAAATTTCTATTTCACCTATACCAATAATGGCCCATAAATATATGGCAAAAATATTCCACCCCAAATTTCTGGACCCAAATACCCCCCCCCCCCCCAAAAAAAAAAAAAAATGTGCACATTTTACGCTTTTAGAGAGGTTATTCATTTACACAAGATGCATTGAGACTGGTTTTACTGTATTTAAAAAATACCAAGTGTTTGATAAGTAAAAAAATTATATCAATGTTCCTGAATTTTTTATTAGGGATAATATGGATATCATTCGGAAAAACTTCCATCTTACAAATTTCCCAGAATTGTAGGAGAGCATTACGGTTTCTCGAAATATTTTATAACATTATTCTGTATTGTATTACCCCAATCTCAATTAAAAACGTAATTCCATAAATAAATGTAAATTTCGAATTTGGGCGACGTAAAAAAATCAATAAAACGATATTAAAATAAAAATCTTGTAGTTTAAAAAAAAAAATTATTTCCAGCTTCATTTTAAATTTGTATTATTACAAATATGTATAACTCACACGAAAACCACTAAAACTGAAATATCACCGATGGTATAATCGTGTACAAAATATACGCAGAAGTGAATTTTGTGAGCAATTGTAATTTTTAAAACTTGTAGAGAATGATGCATTTGTCACAGCTGCTGTCGTTTTGTCTCACTTAGGGTGGCTTTCCTGGCTCTTGGCCTTGATGGTTTTCCATGTAAAATGTGTGCTTCCCCATGCATGGATCCTCTCTGTATTTCCCTCACCATCTCTTGTACTATATCTCATTTTTGCTAAAATGGTTCCTTCCAATGGTAGACTCCGATGCAGTACGAACCATTACATTTATGGAGAAGAAATTGGGGCAGCCGAACAATCAATATCTAACGTCTAGTAACGCTTGGCAACTAAGTCCTCCTCTGGAGAGAAAACTCGCTGTAAATGTCAGAGGTAAACTCGGTTGGCATTGCACTTGCGCGAAAAATGCGGGCATGACACACTTTTCACCAAACAACTACATATCTCATGGACTTTTCTGTGCCAGCATTTGTTATAAGAGGATAGTCCAACACCATACACGATGATGCCTTTTGGCAAAAAAGTCACCATTTCAACCAGAAATATATCTATCTGCCAGCATTTAATCAATTTAATAACGGCTCTCTTACAGCCATCTGAGCAATACGATTTCCCAAAAAACACTAATGGGCAATTCATATATATGAGGGCTTTCAAATAACTACACACAAATAGATATTGAATTTCTATTCTAATAATTGATTATGTGACGAACTGTACTGCAAATATTAACTTGTACTGTAGATCGATAGATTTTCGTTTTAATGGTCTTACAAAACTGCCGATATAACAATGATATTCCTGAATGAATTTGTGATAAGACAAGACAAACCCTAACACACTTTTGTATATGGATTTTAAACCACCTTTTCATAATTGCACCATACTTCAATTCAACTCAGTACCTTATAGTTAGGAAATAAATGCCATAAAAAAGAAAGTCATACATGGGATAAGCCATAAATGGCGATTTATAAAAAAAAAATATAAAAAAATATATCACGGAAAATATATTTATCATGCATATATACAAATTATAAAGATTTTATAAACCCAAAAAATATATACATTATTTGGGACAATATATATAAAATATATTTTTTGGTATATAAAATATATAAAACATTTGAATGTGGGTAGTAATATT
Source organism: Julus scanicus (assembly GCA_034698625.1). Classification (NCBI taxonomy): domain Eukaryota; kingdom Metazoa; phylum Arthropoda; class Diplopoda; order Julida; family Julidae; genus Julus; species Julus scanicus. The sequence goes on from JAQGBW010002685.1 coordinate 3,901, forward strand.
TCAATTTTTCACTCGAAAAAATACGTCATCTCAAAATATATTTATTTTTGAATAATCTTTTTTTCTGAATTTAATAAATTTTACTTTACGATTTTTTAATACTGAGAAATTAACAGTTAATTATTGTTTATTTTCAAAATTTTATCATTAATAAATTGTTGTCTGCACGTTATGATTGGACTGAATAATCTGAATTGAAGTGCATTAAATGGTAAATCTTTATCACGAAAATAAAAAGCAAATGATTTTTTATAAACAATAATTTGAAAAAGCGTATATAGTATTAATGAAATTTTCTTTAATAATTACTATACAAAATTGAATGATTACTAATATATAGAAAGGTGAGAATTGAGTCCTTAATAACCATTCATTGTTTTTCAAATCAAAACCAGTCTCCCATCCTTAATTTGACAGTGTAATCCAGCTTATAAATGAAAGAAAGATGGTATAACATAAATGCATCTCAGCATTCATTGCAAATTCTTACAAACAGTATGATAATGTCATAACACAATATAAGTGTATAAGATCATAATTATAAAATTGATTAATCACTACAGATACTTCATTAATTTTACGAAGCGAGTTTATAAAAACAAAACAAATACCCCAATGCCCTCTTAATCCTCAATTTATAATAAAGATATAAAAATAATTTTTGTGATATCATACTTTCCATTTTACACTCCTCCTCAAACGTAATTACAACGTGACAAACACAACACACCTCAACTACTTAATAAGAGCACTGTCATGCTTGAATGTCCCTAAAGATGAAATTACAGAAAATTAATTACATTTTAAGTTCTCTTTATGCTTTCTTACTGATGAGGTTATTAAAATGCAATTATAGAAACGTAAAAAATTCAAGCTGCTCATCTTAATTGCAGAGTTTTCAAGAGAAAGTAAATTTCAGGAAAATTTTTGCCATGACAATTCCTTTTGAAATTAATCATAATGATTTTTCTATTTCTTTTGTCTTTTGTGGATTTCCAACGTCATAACACATCCTTTGACAACAACTTGAATCCCGCAACACTAGTCGAAACCATCTGGTTTTATTTATAATAAAAGTCACATTTATTTTTCACAAAGTCATGTTCCTGAATTCTCTTAAGGATTCTAGTTTTATCTTAGAGAGTTGTGACTCCCTGTCATCTTTGGAACAAAAAACCAACGTTATCAGAAAATATAATTTCTTTTAATAAAATAGCTATCTATATACGCGTGAACCGTGAAAGCATCTTAAATTTGAGCAAGAAGACAAGACTGACATTAAATTAAACAACAAGACAATGTGAAATGAACTTTTGAAGCTGGCAATCATTTTATCACGAGTCTATGTTTGAAACTAATATAGTGTTCAAGTTGTTAGTATTCTCTGTATGTTTTCAAACTGATGTAGACCTGATACATTTTTTAAATCTAAAGAAACTCATTTTTTGATGAAAAAATAACATTGCAACTATTGTCTGAAATCCTTTTCATAATTTATCACACTTGATTATACACTAGTGAGTCATAAAAACGTAGAACCCAATAAAAAAATCACAACTTCGTGAAAAATGCTTCGATTTAGATAAAATTTGGGGACTTCTCCAAGAAAAAGGTTTACAAATCGAAGATTAATAATATCGAAGACTCGAAACTACGACTTAAGAAAACTTGGATTGAACTCGACCAGCGTAGAATCGATTCGTCAATCGAAGAATGGTGCGTTGGACTCCGGGCTTGAGTAAAGGTCACCAGAAAACATTTTGAGCACATTTTATAATTAATTTTTGTTCCTGCACTATTGTTCTATATAAGTGTCAAATTTAATTTAAATCGAAGCATTTTTCACGAAGTTGTGATTTTTTTATTGGGTTCTTCCTTTTTTTTTTTTTTATTCACAGTCATATACAAGGTGGGCCAATAAAAAGTAAGTCAAATTTATAAAAATCATAAATTGGTCATTTGTTAATAGAATTTATAGTAAATTTGTACATGTGTGCTTAAATAGGATACAAAAAAATTTCCTAATTCAATTTGTGTTCAAAGTTAGCACCTTTTTCCGGAAACAGTTTCAAAAATTGCCTAGCAATTTTGTTTTACGCAAAACATCTATCACGGTTCTTTCTTCTTCAGTGAACGCCGTTTTAAAAGACAAATTCAAATGATTACGTCATTAAAAAAGAACGTGAACGAGGGCAATTCAAAAGTAAAGAGAAAACAATATTTGTACAAATTTTTATTAAATTCCATTAAGAAATAACCTTTTAATGAATTTTATAAAGTTGGCTTACTTTTTATTAACCCACCCTGTATATGCATATAGGTGCAAAACAAAGAATTAGTCAATTTCCAAGATTTGACAACTGTAATTTAGCAAATAGCAATTGGATAAGCATACAGCAAGATTCCCACGAAATGATTTACATTCGTGTTTACGAACATAGTACGTGTAAAGGCCTACTAAACACATAGGACTATAACGAAAAAATAATGCTGTTTTCTGCATTGTGGATAAGATTTCATCTATCTAAACTGCGGTGAAGATAAGGTTAAAACCGTTCTTCGCGAGTTACATGTATTATGCAAACGTGAGCATCTAAGACGAATGCCAACATCCTATATATATACATATTATTTCCACCATTGACAGTCTTCTTATATCCCTCTTAGATATACAGATTAAGATACCTTCTGTAGGCAAATAATGTTCGGGTTCATGCAGAGCATATTTTCACATCACCATATAAAACGTGGCTTTTGTCAAAAATCAAGCAAAGGAAGTAGAAGAGCCACACGCGAAAGATTAAGTCTGTGCATTAAAGCCCTTGAGGTATAATATAAAAACAACGAGAGGGTAATGATGAAATCATTGATTGCATGCAGTATGTGAAACAAGGGCAGAATATAAGACGACATGAATTTTAATGTAAATTTCGCAACATTGCATTGTTTCTGAGAATGCGTAAACAGTGGAGTCTCACTTATACGAAGCTTCCTTACATGAAACATTCAGTTATACAAATAATTTCTTGTTCCCCGGCAAAACTTCATTTAACCCTGTGTAATGCATTATTCGCTTATACGATATTGAGTTATACAAAATTTCCACTTATACAAAGGGTGATTCCTTTCCCTGATGTAATCCCCTTGTGTAAATACTATTCAATTATAAGCAGAGCTTTTTCACATAATTGTGAAGCATTTTGTCTATTCTAAAGACTAAACGAAAAATAGTCTGATGTTATTATTGACTGTGAACAGGTCTTCTATAATATATGAAGCTTGCAGGAAAAACAAGCAAGTGAAAATTACAGAGATTTTTAGACGAAATAAGCACATTTCTGAAGAAGTAACTTAAGTTACATGTGCCTTATTGTTTGTGATTATATCAAATACATCTTGTTTTTGTTTCTGTTCTTTGTATGTACATATACACTGACAAAACTATTAAACGACATTTTTTAAGAAGAATTATTCTCTATTTATTAAAATACAGGAACCATGAAACCTGCTAAGTACATATACATGCACATTGTATTCATTTATATGAAGAATGTTCTGTTCCCCCTCATATTCGTATAAGTGAGACTCCACTGTATAGGCTGAGACAAATTTAGAAAGCACTTTTTTGGTTAAAAAGATGCGTTTCTCTCGTAAACGGCATATTTGCCAACCTGAGTACTTTCTGGTTGGTATTCAACTCGCTGTCGTTGATGCTGTCAAGTACCTAAGAGTTTATATTAAAAAAATCTTTCTTGGAATCACCATTTCACAAAAAGTGTTGGTGCAGCGAACCATCGTCTTAGATTCGTTCAACGCGTATTTCGAGAATGTGCGGAAAATGTAAATTAAACTGGGCTAAGTAAACTCTGGTTCGCCCTATGTTGGAATATTGCGCTCCTATTTGAAACCCTCACATGATGGTTCATATTCAAAATATATTGAGATGGACCAGCGTAGGGCAGCCATATTTGATAAGAGCGATTACCAACATTCCGCGAGTGTGACAGAAATGATCCACTCTCAAAATTGGGACAATGATGAGGTCCAGATGTAAAAAGTTATCCTTTGACCTTGGCTTTGTGCCAAGACAGATGCTTACTATTGGTCCTTCTTTTTGCATGCGATTAGACGATGGATTAGCCTTCCTGGTGAATGTCCATATTTAGTAAAAATTCAATTTAACAATGTTGTCTAAGTCGCTACTGACAAAGAAGCATTCCCTGAAATGATTGGGTACGACCCCCTTACCATATGACATTTATTTGCTGACTGTAGGGTACTGAGTTGAATTGGGAAAGAAAACTATACATAGACATGTTACCTGCCATGTTTAATCGATGAATGAGTTATGTAGACGTGTATTAGCCATATTAAGCTTTTGAATGGCCATCATATATACATGTTATGGGCTATTATTAGATTTCCAGTTCCATATATAGTATGTATCGCACAAGTCAGGATATAATTAACCTTAAACTAAACCATTTAAAGCCAATGTTTCCAAAATATTATGCAGCAATATACGTACATGAATGAATTTGTGTCCAATTTTTGGTGTAAGTAAAGCAGACCATTGCAAATTGTATTATGATCAGCATTAATGAGAAAACATTTTATAAGATATACTAAGATTATTTTGATTAGAAGTATGATTAGAACTGCACGCGAGTTCTATCGTTCTTCACGTGCGCATCTATACGTTGCACGTGCATTCTACTGATCTGCGCGTGCGCATTAAACGTTGCGCGTGCATTTATTTCCAAATTTTGTGTTCTAATAAAAAATTCTATCATTAGAAGCTTACAGTGTTGATTAAAGACGATTGTTTATGCTAACGCTTTTTTCCAGTCATATAATATTATTAATTCCTGGTTTCTTACATGTCGCAGTCGAATATCTCCTTGAAGAATACCACAACACCACTTCTGTGACTTAAAGAACTGTTGGATAATTGCTGATCAACGGAAACTACGCCAAAATAACGGTACAGCTTTTTTGTTCTATATTTGAATTCGGCCAATTCGGCTAAATTTGTCCAATAAAAATGTCACGTAGCTATTTCTTTTCATGGGAGTTGTACTAGTTACAGATAAAGCATCAATGCAATTATACGGCTATCCTGTCAAGCATTTGTGTAATGCATGATGGCTGCCACTTGGGAAAAGAGAAAATATGCCTAACCCTGTATTCTCTTCCATTGAACATTAGTTTTAAATTATCAGCTTCAACAACATCGATTTTATTTCAATGGCCCAAGGCCCTTTCAAACAAACGAAAAAATTGAAATAAGATTTATTCGTGCCAATATAATGTATATCATCATACTCACGTATTCATCATTTCCATGCAATGTAAGTTGTAAACAAAACCGTCAACTTGTCAGTTTATCAATTTATATTCAAAGAAGTTGCTCCTGTTTATTATTACATTGTTCTCCAGTAATTTACTTGCATTTTTCATAGCATCTAAAACAAATATTAATTAAGATTTTAATTAGAGCTAGATATTTTTAGATAGTTGCCATGGAAGAATCAGTTTTTAAATACTTCTTTGAAGTGACGCAGGCCGAAAACCTTGTAAATGCAGCAATGGATATCGACTGATCGGTGAATACAGTAGCATTAATAATATAAAAATTGACTTCCCTGTATATTTAATGAAGGAGAAAGGTTGCGTGATCACAGAGGGCATTTCCAATCAATAATATGGTAGAGTGCCAAAATAACATTTTCACATATTTATTAAAGAGTGTTGGTGTTTATATTTACACGAAACTCTATTCTATACTTTAGTTAAATATCTTTTATAACCCTAATAGATTACAAGCTTTTGCATTTATTTACGTGTGCAAAAACTGAAAATGTCATGCAATCAACCAATTTTAGGTTTACCCAAATAATAATCTCGAATAAACAGGTCTATCCCCCTGTGTTTATACTGTCACCTTCAACTTAAAGAGAAATTTCAATCAAAATATATGTGTAATATGGTTATGCTTTTTACACGTTATTCTCTATTTACATGAATATGATTTTCACCGCAAAAAATTCCTCAGGCAGGAAATTTGACTGTCATTTTGGCAGCACCCTATTATTTATTTCTCGTACTATTCAAAGTTTTTTTTTTTTTTACATAATCATTATGTCATTCAAATGTCAAATAAGAAATAATCGAAATCTTCACATTCATTGAGAGTGGTTTTTTTTTTCTTCTGAAGATAAAATGTATGTGTAAAAACTGCAAACATAAAAACAATTTGTTTCATCAAATGAAAAGTCTCATCATCTTAACCTGCATAATTAATTAAATATTTCTCGTTAATTTGTAGCGCAATTAAGAGCTGAAATAGGATTAATATTTAATGTATGAAAATAAAGGGAAGCGTATACACATAGTGCCATCAAAGAAACTATACGATGCTTCTTCATAGCATAAAAACCACAGAATAATAATACGAGAAATAAATAAATAAAACATTTCGTAAGATCAGAGAACATGTATTCATCATGACAAGTAACAATATGACCTTTCTTCAAAATAAAAAGAAGTATTGCCTGAATGACAACTTCAACCAAGCCAAGAAATGCCTCATAAATAAGCCAATTCTTATAATACTGAGAATATAGGCGTTTCCCAACATTTTTCGTAGAATAAATTTCACATTCCAGATTTTGAAATTACATTGTACTCTATACAATGCAAAGTATTCTTGAGAATTTATTAACACTGTGCAGAAACAGAATTGGTTGGGTTGATGTGAAAGTGTCTTTGGAATTACCATTGATTGAAGCTTTTGTTTTCCAACTAAGGGGTAATTCAAAAAGGACGTCCTCAAGAGGGGTGGGGAAGGACCTGCTGGCATGTGGACAACAAGTAGACGTGGGAGGAGGATGGTGATTGGGGGAGGGGATGGAAATGGGGAAGCCGTAAACGTTCACTAATGATGGCATTTTTCAGTTTTTTGGATTTTCTCTATAATTAAGTTTCAAAAGTCGGTGAAAGGGGAAATGGACACCAGAAGAAATGTGTCCTCAGTCTCTAATGTACATGAATTTTTTTAAAACCTCGGGAAAGTCTGAAATTATGCCTAACTTTAAGCACAAATTGTATGCTGGAATTTTCCATCGAGGTCAGAAAATTTCCGGGGAATTACAACCCTATCCGTTTCATTGGGAAAATTTGCAACGACACTCACAGTCAAACAAAAACAGATTAAATAAAAATTGTTTAAATTAACTTAATAAATCAGCAAGGAGCTTCGCTCGTCATGTTTCATTTTAAAATAGCAGATTTTTTTAAATTAAATTATTTGAACTTTTGCACTCGGAACTTGCTTATCTCATGCTGCCACCTCTTTTTTATTTTGCGTGTGCAAAATAATGGACATTTTTCAAACTTGCATATCAATTTTAAAAAAATCTACCATTTTAAAGTGAAAAACGACAAGCGGAGGCCCTTTCTGATCCATCAAGCCACCATAAACAATTCTCACCCCCACCCAAACCTTCCTCATTCAACTGTGAGTATCTTCGCAAGTCCAACCCAATTAAAAGGATAGGGAATTGTGACCTCTCTTAATAAAAAAATATGGAAAAATGTCGTGGAATTGGCAGCGAGGCTGGTGCTTGAAAATTTAAGGGATGAACCATTGTTATGTTCCAACAAATTTTCTGAAAACAACTTGCCCTAAAAATAAAAAAAATGTTAAAGACGTCTGTGAGGGAAGGGGAAAGTCTGGGGTAAAATGGACACCATATGAACAGGGGGTAAGGGGGAGGGGATCAATTTTTGAAGGAATTTTCGAGGACGTCCTTTCTGAATGGCCCATAAGGTTAAATTTGTTTAAACCCAGGTCTTTGAATTTCAAAAACACTCATTTTGGTATTTTGGCATTTAAAAATACTATTTTGGCATTCAAAAATACTATTTTGGCATTTAAAAATACTAATTTGGCATTTAAAAATACTATTTTGGCATTTGAAAATACTAATTTGGCATTTGAAAATACTAATTTGGCATTTAAAAATACTATTTTGGCATTTAAAAATACTATTTTGGCATTTGAAAATACTATTTTGATTTTAACACAAGTGTACAGTAAACATTAATCTATCCCTGCTTTCAAAATTTGCCACCAGGGGAGTAGTTGATCTATGTTGCGAGTAGAAAACACCTTCAATTGAGATGACGTGCTTTTCCAGAATATTTAAACAGTATAGATTTCTAGAGCACAATGCATGAAAAATAGCAACACAATTTGACAATATTTCAGCGAGCAATTCATCATAGGGGAGGGCAAATAACTCAATCCTGACAGTCAAGAATAAATTAGTAAAGTGTTCAATCAATTTTTGGCATTGGAAGCCTCTAAGTCCAATTTCTCATTTCACAGTATCAGATGCGTGAGACACACCAAAAAAATCCTTTCTATCATTGATTAGACTATTTTTCCCAACACCTTTCAGCACCATATGGCATTATTGATGCCACAAATTCCCTGGCGACACCTTTGTGAATTTCGTACTACGAATTTCGATTAGAAACATTTGCGAGCTCTCTCTCCGAAATCTCCCTCGTGTCTCATACAGATACCACGTGTGCTATATAATAGCAATGAGCTATTCCTGAGAGCAACCCAAACTTAATATAAGGCTGAATCATAAAAAAACTCAAATTAACGAATGTGGAAAATTCCGAACAACATAAAATGTGAAATTGTGCATTCCGTTTCAAATTACTGAAAATGTGAAACTGGGAACAGAGAAGCTTTTGCGTCTAAATAGGCCCTTCAATCCTCCTGAAGTTACGAAATAAAATTAAGAGTATCCTTATTGTTAGAACTAGTGTAAAATAACTTCATCATTTTATAGATTTGCATCTCATAAAATGCTCTCGCGAGCACGTACTCTCAAAACCGTGTACACTCGGGCAATTGCAGATAAACTATCGGCAAAATGTTTTCGTCTCAAACTCTCAACAACTAGGTATATACCCTCAAAATTCCAATGTGGTTCGTATTTTGCGAGCTGCTATCAGAGAAACCAGGACTCTCAAGTCCACTAGCGATAAAATTCGAAAGACTACTCTCGGACAGCTACTATCAGTTTCTCCCGAGTGTTTTCAATGTTTTCATAATGTGGAAGTATATATGCTTGCATATTCGGCCTAGCTCTCGACAGCTGTTCTCAGAGAGGATTAGCCTCACGTGTGCACTAGCGATTAAATTCGAATAAGACTGCTCTCGGACAGCTACTATCAGTTGCTATCGAGAGTTTTCAATGGTTTCATAATGTGGTAGTATGCTCACATTATCGGGCTAGCTCTCGACATCTGCTCTCGGAGAGGGATGGCCTCACGTGTCCACTAGCGATTAAATTCGGGAAAAAACTGCTCTCGGATAGCTACTCTCAGTTATACTCCAGTGTGTTCATAATGTGGAAGTATGCTTATACGTTATCGGGCTAGCTCTCGACATTTGCTTTCGGAGAGGGATGGCCTCACGTGTCCACTAGTGATTAAATTCGGGAAAAAAACTGCTCTCGGATAGCTACTCTCAGTTATACTCCAGTGTTTTTATAATGTGGAAGTATGCTTACATTATCAGGCTAGCTCTCCACAGCTGCTCCCAGAGAGGATTAGCCTCACGCTGATCTCGGATAGCTACTCTCAGTTGCTCTCGACTGTTTATCGCCAGAATTTTATCTCACGTCTAAATGCACCTTAAAGTTACCTTGGCTACGACCACATGATTACTTTACCGTGCTATTGATATTGAACTCAACAATTGCCTATTTTAGTATTGATTAAAAATAGACACGCGTTCGTAGTTATTTACAAAACAGTTTGAAATTACGTTAGTAGAAACGCATTTATGAATTTATTTCAAGTATCTACGTGTATAAAAAATTCCACGGAAACGGAGAATCTAGTTTTGTAAGGGAGGAAAATATAGTTAGTAGAAAAGTCCTATCAATTTTAGGATATTCAGTGCTTATAGACCTTTGCAATTCTACCACCGAAAGCAGTAACAAACATCGTTTTTACCAATCTGACAAAGAAAATGCTTCAGGATCCAGTTTCCATGGTTACAAACATCTTTATGCAGCCCTTTTTCTTTTTAACACCCTTTTTGGAAAAAAAATCTTATCTTTCAACTTGTTCTCGACCAAAAGACCTATACTTTTTGTAATTTGGCACACGTAGGGAATTTAAAAAAAAACCGAGAAGTCATAAGTATCACATGTACCGAAATAGCAACCAAGTAAACGGTCGATTACATCACGAGTAATAAATTGCAAATACAAATTCTATAGTAGACCACATAAACTATCTAAAACATTCCTTACCTTAAAAACCTTAATATCCATTTGTTCTGCACGTAAAATAACACAATTGAAGCAGCCAGGTCAAAGTTCAAATTTTCTACTAAGAAATTTAACTGGAATAGTTTTTAATAGTACACAGGGTAGTCACAAAAAAAGGCGAACCTTTATTCATAAATTCGTAACATTTTTGGTTTTTAATCAAACTAAATCCAATTTTGCACAAATATTTAGGCAAAAAAGCTGTTTTGTTCGTAAGTTTGTTCTCTGTATTTATGCAAAATTGGATTTACTTTGAATAAAAAACAAAAAAGTTATGAATTTATGAAAAAAGTTCCTCTTTTTTGTGGCCACCCTGTATATGTAAATATATAAGCAGGTTACTCAACCTGCTTAACCTGCTTAACCGTTACTCAACCATAATTAAAACACTGCAATTTAATTTCATATATTATTGAAAAATATTCTTAGACAAGCTGAAATTTATTTCAGAATCCTTTTCTAAAGATAGGATCAAAATTACATTTTTTTTTTTTACTTATGAAACTTATGAACTAATGCTTGAAAATAATGTTAAAAATATTATTATCGATAAGAAAAATAATGGATTTTGGTTATTAAGACCTTATTCGGTACACGATTTTCGAGATAAAAATATCAAAAGCATGATTCATAGATTGAAGTAACACCACATAGATATGTTTGATCTATGCGTGTCAGCCAGTGTATGTATGATGCCAAAACTGAAAAATAAATACACCTTTTGCATACATTACGCATGCGTGTAAAAGTAATAACCAATTGCCGACTTGTGGTCATGTATATACATTTTACGCTAATTAAACAGTAGTAGTCATCATGTCAACATTGCGCATATAAATGCAGAATTCATTAAAACAACACGTATTTCTAATGAATTAGGCAAATGTAATAAACTCTAGCGATATGGCATGCTGATTTTAGTATACATAGTATTTTGGCATTAGTAGCCAAAAGACCATCTACCTGTATACAATGCAATTAGCGATAATGCAGTGTCGTGTTATCATTAAAATTAGGATTAAACAAGAAAACGCACTACAAAGAAGGTAATTTATAGTAATTTATAAAATTCTACAAAGTTGATCAGAATTTTGGTAGCAATATATAATGTCCTTAGTTGTTATAGTTAAGTTAGTTAACATCAATTAAGATACTTTAAATGTCATTCTATTATTTGCAATTAATTCATTTTAAGTTACAATACATGTCCTTAGAAAAAACGAAAATTAGTCAGTCATGTACAACATCATTTAAAGTTGCAATTCATGCATTTATATATAGTATATAAAAATGAAAATAATCCAGTCATTCAAAATGTCTTAATAGCTTACATGTAAACATGTAAGACATTCATTCTTTCAATATATAGAATGACTATATATTTACGGGTAAGCATATTCGCTTTATTGTTAACTAGAGAATTAATTAACTGAATTAAAGAATAAATTAAATTAAAAAGAAAAAAAAGGCGCATATTAAATGTTATCGATAATATCAAACAATAGGGGGTGCTGCAGTTCCACAGTGCCTCTACACGAGCCGCCACTGATATACACCTGTACCTCGCTATACGGCCACACTTTATACGGCCTTTCGCTACAACGGCCTTTTTTTAAATTATGGCACTGTTTCGATTTACGGCCCAAAATGTTTCGTTATACGGCCAAAAAATAATGTTGTAATTAAAGGAAGTGGCCAATAATGTGATAAGTTACCCCAATTTGCACAAACAACACCGGATTTGGCTAACAATAAAACAACATATGGGTTTCACTTCGTTTAAGAAGGAAAAAAAATAAAAATCACAATGCAAAAAAAATTGATTCGTTAAACGGCTTTTTCTCTATACGGCCAACTTTTCCGGAACTTATCTATGCCTGTAAGCGAGGTATGGGTGTATTAAGGTTCGGGTTCCTTCAAAACATTTGCTATCTCGCTACATCAACCGGATTATATGCTCAGAATCTTGAGGCTTGACGATCATCGACACCGACCATCACTATCCTTCCTATAATACCATTCTTCAGTTAAGCGGGTAGCTTAGAGGGTTAGAGCGTTAAGGCTCCTTCACACTAGAACGTTTTTCTTACGGTGTGGACGTTTGACGTCACTAGCAGACAACTACGGCAGGACACATTGGAACGCAAGGGGAATAGGATCGTTTCTATTTTGGACCAATGGGAAGAGCGCTGAAAAATTTGGACCAATGGGAAGAGAGCTGGAAAAAAAAGCAGACGTTCTTTTCTTGCATCAAAGATCAGTCAACATTGAAGCACACGTGTGTGGGTATGGAGATAAGTACATTTTATATTCAATAGATGGCGCTGCAAGCAATGTCAGAACGTAAAATGTGTAGGATGTTGCCGTAAGCTTCAAGCCATAAAGGCCCCTTCACACTGTCACGTTTTCGCTATGCTATGCGCCTTAACTCAAAATATGACGTCACTAGCCGACAGCTTCGCCATGCGTAAGGTCACATAATAGAATGGAAACAGTTTCTATTTCGACCAATGGGAATGGAGATGGCAAAAAGCAGACAAGCGTGAGCGGCCATTTTCGTTTTCGAGTGCAAGATGGCGCTGCTAGTGCGTCCAGTACTAGCCAATCAGAGAAGAGGTCTAACGTTACGCAGACTTTACAATGTGTAGGGTGTTGGCGTAACTTAAGCGTAGCGAAAACGTGACAGTGTGAAGGGGCCTTAAGGACGCAACGTCATGACGTAACGTAAAAAAACGTCTAGTGTGAAGGAGCCTTTAGGTTGGTACCTTGGAGGTGTTCGGGTTACCGGTGTTCGGGTGATTGTTTTCTTTTCAGAATGGGGAGGAGGAGGGGGGAACTAATATCGACTTACGCAAAAATATTTTGGGGCAATGGTTAAAAAAGTTCCCCGACCGCTGATATAAGGTGTTGATTTTCTCTATACAAGTAAAAACCACGTAAAGTGTGTTATATTAAGTTATGGCATTTTTACAGTGTTGCTGATACATTCATAGACCATAAGATGACAAGCTGTCGCAATCATGCAGAGAAGAAACTAGCATTTGAATTTCACCCGTAAAATACTCAAAGCTCACTGTGAAAAAATGAAACAAGGTGAAATGCCTATCGAAGATGTACTTAGTTGACGCGAGAGGATCATTCATGCAAAACTCTTGATAAATTATACTTTAAGGTCTGCTCGACATACAGAGTTCAATTGGCTGGAAAATATTAGATTTAAATTTTAGTCTCGTTTTTCTTCGTTCATGCCACTGTAACTTTCTGTTCTATTCCACGGTGAACTGAGCCGGGCTTACCATCGCGGCTGGATATATAACATACATAAACATTAATGCTACCTTATGTCTCCCTACTACGGAGAAGATTACTACTGAGATATGGTTCTGCATATAAAAGTCAAGATCGTCTTGAGCTATTCATTACAATGCCATGGCTTACATCAGAGGTGTTCTTCCAGTCAACCTTTAAGTTGAACCTCGATGATTTTTCGATCCGTGTTATATGCAAAGTAGATAATGCACAAGTGCACTCTGTTTCGTTCATATAAAGCTTTCAGCACTTTAACAGCACTCGTATCAGTAAGAGAGGACCTGTTTCAATAAAACAATTTTATCAAAGTTGGACTTATAATTCGGAAATTCAAACACCGTATAAAGTGACCGAAGCAAAAAAGCCACTGCAGTGTAGGATGGTATATCAGAAAACGTCCAATTCTACAATAATCCTAAACATATACAAAGGAGAGTTACTGATAATCCAATAGTACATATAAAATACAGCGGGTTCTCAATTTCTTGAAGTAAAAGAGGAAATTGTAATCCGAGTCACATTTTACGAATGATACCGAATCTGTGTCACGAGACACTATCACAAGAAATCTCTCTTGGAATCACCATTTCACAAAAATTGTTGGTGCAGCAAACCAAAAATCTTAGATTCAATCGACGAGTATTTCGAGAATGTGCGGAAAATGTAAAGCAAACTGGCTACGCAACTCTGGTTCGCCCTATGTTGGAATATTGCACTCCTATTAGGAACTCTCACAGGATGGTTCATATTCAGGATAAAGGGATGGTTCGTATTCAGGTTATAGAGATGGTTTATATTTAGGATATAGAGATGGTTCATATTCAGGATATAGAGATGGTTCATATTCAGGAAATAGAGATGGTTCGTATTCAGGACATAGGGATGGTTCATATTCAGGAAATAGAGATGGTTCATATTCAGGCTCATATTACACTGTAAAAACAAAAGTCTTAATTTAAGACTCTTTTCGTGTCATTTCTTGTAGACAAATTCAAGACTTTTTACACGTCTTTTTAAGACAGACACAATGACGCTAAAAGTGTCTTATTTTAAGACGCGTAAAAAGTCTTGATTTCGTCTCCCATATGAAAAACTTTCTGCAGAATTCTGCATACTCTGCATAAAATTTTATGCAGAAATTGCATAAAATTCAACAGAATTATGATACCTTTTTGTGCACAGTTTTTATGCATAATTTTTTATGCATAAAACGTTATGCATAATAGTTTATGCATAAAACGTTATGCATAATTTTTTATGCATAACTTTTTATGCA